>JZLH01S0065153.1:20962-59862 GCA_001188425.1 Eucidaris tribuloides | reverse complement strand
CTTCCTGGAATTAGGGGGAGGGGTTTGGGGGGAGGGGGAGGGGGAGAGAAGAGATAAACTAGCCAAGAGTGTCAAAGATAGGGGGATACTGGATGGGATCTATACCAGTGTGCACACCCAGGAATTTGTGTCTGTGGGACTCTCAACCTTCATGATAGATCTCAACCAGGTACGTCATCCCAACACTTTCTGGAGTTGGGGAGGGGGAAGGAGAGGGGGAATGGAGAGAATGGCTGATCTAGCCAAGAGTGTCGAAGATAGGCATGCTGGATGGGATCTATACCAGTGTGCACACCCAGGAATTTGTGTCTGAGACTTTCCACGTTCATGATAGATCTCAACTAGTAGGTACATCATCTTAACACTTTCTGGAGTTGGGCGAGGGGAGGGGGAGAGAAATACTAAAACAGCCAAGAGTGCCAAGATAGGTGTGCTGGATGGGATCTATACCAGGGTGCACACCCAGGAGTCGGTGTCTGTGGGACTCTCCAACTTCACGATAGATCTCAACCAGGTACGTCATCCCAACACGTTCTGGAGTTGGGGAGGGGGAGGGGAGGGGGAGAGAAAAGATAAAATAGCCAAGAGTGTCAAAGATAGGGTGATACTGAATTTGATCTATACCAGGGTGCACACCCAGAAATCTGTATCTGTTGCACTCTCAACATTCATGATAGATCTAAACCGCGTACATCATCCAAAGCCTAATGCTGCTCAGCTAGGAATACTCTCCATGAGTATAAATAGTCCTCATGTATCTTTGTACTGGGTAGAATTGTATCTCAGTGATACAATAATATCATAATATCCAAGCACATAGAGACCGATTTTATCAGTGACATCATCATCATTATAATAATCATCATCATCATCATTTTCAATAATTATTTGCAGATGTCTGTGGCTGTCCGAGATGCCACCGAACGGTCTCTGGTGATTGTCGATGAGTTTGGAAAGGGAACCGACACGGTGGATGGTCTGTCACTCCTGGTGGCTTCAATCAGACATTGGCTTGCCAAGGGGACGGAGTGTCCCCACCTGATTGTATCGACACACTTCCATTTCATCACACAGGAGGGTCTTCTACCAGCATCCCCACAACTCTCCTACCAGGTAATGTTGTCTCGATCATCCTAATCAAGAGTCGCACACTCAATGCTTCTTTCATGTAATTTTGTTGAATTTATTAAATGGGATTCTGAGAAGGACCGAGAGAGCGATGTGTGGTGTAAAGCTCATGGACAAGAAGAAGACTGATGATTTGATGCAGATGTTGGGTTTGGAAGAAGCAGTGAATCAGATGGCAAAGGCGAATGCATAGCTGCCAACTGTTACTAATTTTTAGTAATGATTACTAATTTCAGTCTTTTTTTATTTATTTTTTACTTGTTAGGAACTGAAGATTATTTATTTTGTTTTCAAAAATACTGTGTAGTTCTATGGAAAATGTGTTTGTATTACTAATTTTCAACAGAGCTGTTACCAATTTCTACTGAGACATGTTGGCAGCTATGCAAATGGAGTATGTTAGTATGGACATATGTTGAGGAGGGATGTTGCTCATGTTTTGAGAAGGGTGTTTGAGTTTCAGGTGGATGGTCAGAGGAGAAGGGGGTGACCAAAGAAGACATGGGAGAAGCAAGTGATGGAGGAGAGTAGGAAGGTTGGATTGAGGGAGGAGGATGTACTGAATAGGGTAAAGTGGAGGGAGGGGGTAAGAGCAATTTCTGTGAATGCAAGGTAAATCTGGCCACCCACATATTTGGGAACAAAACCAGATTTAAAATCTGGATTACTTTCTATTACTTTAAGGGAGATGTGATTTCTGTTTGACATAATAACAAGAATAACCCATTATTAGTTTTGTGGTGGAGAATAAAATAGTGACCACCATTGATAGATATCGTAGAAATATTCACTCAAATTTGACTTTGATAAATTTCTAATGAATTTAGATAATGATATTTGGCATTCTTTTGAGTGGACACAGAAAATATACAAATATACTGCTTATGAAAATATCAGAGTCAAGTAATCTATTAGCACTCCTACAATATTTTTTTGTGTCCACCATCTACACCACCCAATATTAAATAAATGGTTCTAGGACATCTACCCCTAGGATAACCACCCTCCAGGGCAACTACTACCTGGGGCAACCACCCTCTAGAACAACTGTTCCCCAGCCAGCTATCCGCTATGGCAACCACAGTTTAGGACAAGTATCCCCGGACAATTCCCCCTCCCCCAACCCCCACGGACAACTTCCTCAAGACAACTACCCCAGACAAGTACCCCCTATGGCAACCATCCTCTAGGACTATCCTGGTGGATATCGTTAAGTGGAGGTTATCGTAGGGGTGGTTATGTGGGTGGTTTTTCCAGGGGGTGGGTTAGAGCCCGAAGTTTTCTGTTGTACAAATGTCAGTTCTGTTTCTCTCCGTTTTACAAATGCCAAATTCCGTGGTTCTCCACAATTTTGCAATTTTCTGACTTGATTTTTTTTTTAAAGAAAATCACAAATAACGTCAAGCTTACAAGGCCTATGGTGGTTTTGATTCGGATTTGGGCACAAATTTACAGGTAAAGCATGATTTTTTGGCTTTATTAGGTATCTTTTTGCTGAGCTAGTTTAGTTTTATTCAATAAATATTTATCAATTTTATTTTGGGGGAATTTTTTGGCAATATTTTTTTTCATTTTTGTTCAAAATACTGTTTTTCATGTTATACCTCATATTTTGTGATTTCCATGGAAAATCCGCAACGCTGAAAACTTTGGGCTTTAGGTTAGGCGTCCGGGTACATATTAAAAAAACAGATGTAACAATAAGATCACCATATTGATTTTGCTTGCTACAGACCATGGAAGTGCTAGAGAATGAAGGGGAGATGGTGTTCCTGTACCAGCTGGGGGAGGGACAGGCTAACTACAGTCACGCCAGTCAGGTGGCCTTGTCAGCTGGACTACCACAAGAACTTGTTAATAGAGGGACACAGGTGAGTGACAGGGATGATATATACCCTGGGGGAGGGGGAACTAACTACAACCATGTCAGTTGGGTGGCGTTGTCTGCAAGGACTACCACAAGAACGTGTTAATAGAGTGACACAGGTGGGTGACGGGGGATACTTAAAACCCCCCCCCCTAAAAAAAAAAAAAAAAAAACTAGTGATTAATCGCATGAAAATTTTGCACAAAGATTTTGACTTTTTTTAACGATGACATAAAAAGTCACCATCACCAATAATTGAGATACATGTGTACAAGGTTTTGTCACCCCCACTGACAATATTTGACCAGTTGTCTGCTGGAGTTCAGAATCACTTAAAGGTGACCTAATGCTAGGAAGCATTCTTCTTTTTAACAGCTTGGCCTCATCAGAGGTCAGAGACTGTTCGTCCTGGGGACGTTTGTAATTACAAATTTGTGATGTTCACAATAACAATCATTGAAAAAAGACCAAAAATTGTTTATTGAAAAAAGACCAAAAATTGTTTATATACAAAAAAACACTTGTTAACGCAATAACATAAAATGGACAGAAAAAGCCAATGACATAAACGTAGGGGATATGCTTGGTAAGACAAAAATATTGAGCATTAATCTTTTTTGTCACATTCTTATTATTTTTTCAAACTCAAATTCATGTACATTATTCAATACTGCGTGATTGCTACATTTTGGAGAAAACAAATGCCTTGCATGTACTTCTTCCAACCAATAAAATGTATTGGTGGGGGCACACGTGTTGACCCTAGAATTTATTCTAGTACCTGTCAGCCAAACATTAATCCCTTGTTGTCACTCCTGTTATCTTGTCCAGGTATCCTCGTTGTTGAAGCAGAACAAGCCCGTCCTCCGTGTGGACTCCACCAACTCTGACAGTCATTACAAGAAGTGCCAGGAGATCATCGCCAAGTTCCTGGATCTGGACCTGGACTTGGATGACCTTGAGGGCTTCCTGAAGGAACAGGTCCTGCCATTGTCATCGTGGAACACATCATCATCATCATCCTCATAAGGGATTGTTTTCTGATGAAAACTGGACCTGTATGTGGACATAGACTTGGGATAATCTTGAGGGTTTCCTTAACACTTTGGGTGCTAACGGCTCACCGGCGTGCCCACATGTAACCTCAGTGAAGTACTATTGGTGCACCAGTTCGCCAAGAAGATAATCAAATCTACACTTTTTTATTTGAATGATAAATGTCACTGAAATTCCTACCAATGTTATTTTCAGTGAAATGTAGACACAATGAAACAACTAAATGGGTTAAAATATCTTGACTTGATAGCATTTGGATTTTTACAGAAAATTGCACATTTTTAAAAGATTATGTATATGTACATGAATCCAACACAGTCCAGTTTCTGGTTAACACACCTGGATTTTTAGCCCAGCACCCAAAGTGCTAAGGAGCAGGTCCTGCCATTGTCATCATGGAACTCATTATCATCATCTACATAAAGGATTGCCCTCTGTTGTAAACTGGACCTGTATCTGAACTTGGAATTTGGATGATATTGAGGGAACAGGTCTTACCATTGTTAGCATGGAACCTCTAATCTTCATAAGATATTTGTCAATAATGACAATTTGTAAATAAATAAATGAATGAATAGATAACATAAATGAATAAATAAATATATAAATGAATAAATAAATAAATAAATAAATAAATAAATAAATAAGATAAATGAGTAAATAAAAAAAATTTAAAAAGTACTACACACTACCTCCCATCAGTACAATCAGCCAAAGTGTCCCTGATACCTGCCAACTGTCCCGCTTTTTCCAGGGCAGTTCTGTTCTTATAACAGTAACTAGGCGGTGCGTTCAACAACAAAAACGTAGATTATAATAAGAATAGAACATGAATGACCAAAATAAATGAAACTACCGAACCAAATGCCTTGGTTACTGAAGTGATTTGAATGCAATGCCCAAATTGTAATGGAAATGCTGTGTTTACATTCACTGGTGAGTGACGGAACAAAAGGTTTGTTTTATTCATGCTTTTTCTCATAAGAAAACTTTTGGTTCAGCAGTTTCAAATATTTTTTCTCATTCGCACTCTAATCTCATTTTTTTAAAATTATGTAACCATTTTTATTTTTTACTGTACCGCCTAATAACTGTAATAAGATCAGAACTGCCATGTAAAAATCGGGACAGTTGGCAGGTATTTACTAGTATATGCACATTAACTGTGCAGGATACTGTTTTGCCAAAGTACCATAATTATAGTGTAATTTCTGTTGAACATGTTTTGGTTTTACTGCACAAATATAACCATTCCTGTTTAAAAAAAAATAGCCACTTTCAAAGTGATTCCAAAGTGTTTTGGTGTAAAAATTTCAATCTTACATACTCATTACACATGTCAACAATATATATTATACAGTGTGTCCCAGAAAAAAGGAAACCGGATTTCATTGCAAAATATTCTATCATAATGAATAATTTCTTCAATGATTAGTATGATTGTAAAGCTTTCATTTAATACATAACTTATAATTCACCGTTCACGCATTATTGAATTAAAACAATAGATATTAGTGCTACCAAAATTTCATTTGCACGCGCATATTCCACCTTTGAGTGCATTTTCATGGTAGTAAATGTAATTATTTTTAAGAAACAAAAACATGACATAAAAATTCATAGTTTCTTCTTTTATCTGACACCTCATGAGTAAAAAAATGAATAATGTTTGCCAGAGAACAAGTAAAATTAAAACCTGCCTGTTTAAGCGTGATATTTAGAATGAATCCATTTCGAGCAACTTCAAGCGAGCTGAACAATAAGATTCACGCAGAGCTAACTTCACACAATATCTTGCTCGGGCACAACAATAGGCTCCGTGTCATGTTCACAAGGTAATTTCTTGGTTGCTGGCTGCCAAATCCAGG
Source organism: Eucidaris tribuloides (assembly GCA_001188425.1). Lineage (NCBI taxonomy): Eukaryota > Metazoa > Echinodermata > Echinoidea > Cidaroida > Cidaridae > Eucidaris > Eucidaris tribuloides. The sequence continues at coordinate 53,943 of JZLH01S0065153.1, read as the reverse complement.
AAACAGGGTTAATGAATGCATTTTGGAACATTTCTGAAAACAAGCATCTTTTCAAATTGTCTTTTCTCACTCAAACATCGCTTATTTTTCACAAATGTGGTATCATATGAAAGAAGATAAAATCGGCTTTTCAATGATGTCCTTCAATGTCGAAGATATTCTGAATACATTCAAGCATGACAGTTTGAATTTCAAATTTGCTCGTGCAAATGATTTCATGATTGTGTTCGTTCTTATTGTCTTTGCTCAGCCATGCGTGAATGGGAATCTCTGTGACTGGTATCAAATTAAAGAAAAGAAAATATGCTTTCCAACCATGTACGATTTTCTTGTCATATTTGTTATTGAGATATAAAAATATCCTCATCAATCTCGGTTTCCTTTTTTCTGGGACACACTGTATATTCTACAATATGAAAGTAAAATTACTTTGTTAAGAAGGTATACATTTATATTAGAGGGCTTATTCAGTTATGAAGATGTGATTGGTCCACAGCTCTTCACGTGATACAGTTTGTGAGGATCGTAAATGTTATATTTTCCCAACTGGTAAAATAAATCATTTTTCGAATGTCTGACGCCCTCTTACAGTTCAATACCACCCATGCGTGCGTGTGTTGGCTATGGAGAGAGCTTCACCGTGCGACGCAAACCGCTGGAAGTACCTTTTCCACTTAAAAATTGACATAATTAGTCAAACTGATATTTACCTTCCATATGGGAATAGAGAAAAAGTAACTGTCTTTCAGATTCATACAATTTTACTGGCAGGCAGTAATGATTTAGTGTCATTTTTGTAACATTTGTCCATGATTTTCGGCCATCGGCGCAACTTTCAGCCAACACCGTGAGACGCGCGTGACGTCACTCCGTGTTGTGCAATCGATAGTGCAATCGGTATCGGCTGCTAAACTGAGCTCGGTGTCGATTTTCTTTCCTCAACACCAGCACCGAACTTGAAATCACCCACTATAAGCGTAATCAAGGCCATCTAATATAACAAATATCAACTGGTAGGGGGTATAATGTAACAATCTTTGGACCGTCAGTGAGTTATATTTTCCCTCGTGATCATATTTTCCCTTGGGGAAAATATAACTCCCTGATGGTCCAAAGAATGTTATATTACACCCCGTACCAGTCAATATCTGTATAATCTACAACGTTTGTACCAATCACTTTTTTTTCAACATGCATGTGTAAAAATGTTATAGCTAAATGAAGTTGATGATAAATTCCAAATATTCCTAAATGTGGAATGTTAAAAAAATTCTCAAAATGTTAAGTTAGAGTTAATGTGGGCAGTAGAACAAACTATTTAGTCTTGGGTACATAATTGTGTGATTATCATACTCATTGACATCAGCTATGCTACAGGGATATACAGGTCTCAATATCACCCCTGGCTGACTAGTTAGCGTGTTATCATTGGTGAATTATTGAATAAGTATTTAAGAATATGAAATGCGTTTTTGTTTTTATGATGTGTTTTTGTTAGGACTGCCTCAAGTTTTTCCATACCCCGAGGTTTTCATTTGTCTTGGAGTTACATTAATAAATGGTAATTGAAATGTATTAAAAGTATAATACACATGTTTTATTAGACCATCATTTCTGTTGACAGAGAGTGAGAGAGAGGGAAGGGAGGAGAGGAGGAGGAGAGGGTTAGGGGGAGTGAGGGGTAATTTAACAAGTTGTTCGATCCAATATGACCAACCATAAATAAAATTCAACACCTCGTTGAAGATTTCACTTTAACTAACTCACACATATGTGTGTTTCCTTGTGAACTTGGAACTCAACAACTCCTGTTCCTGTCAAGATGTAAAAGGGTGAAATGCTGAAATAAACATAAAATATCCCCATTTGTAATGTTTGAGGACTATAATGCAAGAATGATTCTGCCCTTAACGATCTTGTTGTTGTTGTTTTTATGCCTCCGCAATGAAGTTGCCGGAGGCATTATGTTTTCAGGTTGTTCGTCCATCCGTCCGTCGGTTCAAGGTTGAAAGGTCAAAGGTCACGAGGCCCTATACTTGATGTCTTTACCACAATAACATGAGAATGGCTTATTGGAGTCGAAAGGTTAAAGGTAGTGGATCTCATTTGCAAACATCCCAGCAGACCAGAAAAATATAACTCATGCCCTTAGGCTATTGATGAAGGACATGTCTGTGAAATCTGAGGGTTAGTAATTACCTAGAATTTGAAAAATGCGAAAGAAAAAACATGGCTTTTTCGTGTACGTTCTATGGTGGAGTTTTTTTCTCGCGAGAAAAAAATTCAAATCAGAGTCTAACAGTCACTGTAGTTCCCTAAAACTGAGTTTCTAGCTCCTATATTTTGCTGAAATATAGGAGCATGTCAGAAGAAAGAAGAATCCCATTTCAAAGTTGATTCTGTGCTTTGAAATTTAGAATCTGAAGTTAATCATTTCAAACTTGTTTTTGTGATGAGGGGTGATCAATGTCACAAGTCCTTGATAAGGAATATGTAGAGTATTATTTATATTTTACATTTGTGCGTGTGTCTGTGTGTGTATGTGTGTTTGTGTTTGTTTGTGTGTGTGTGTGTGTATTTGTAAATCCTTCCATATGGGGAAATTTGTCTGTTACACACACACACAATGAAACCATCCTTGCAAAACTATCTCAAATGGTTTTTCTATATGCAAATGTCGCCCTCTGTTGATACATGGATCAGGATTATGTCTGAAATCTCCAGATTCTATGACAATTCATCTGTGTGAGCATTTGCATCTGAAGCGGAGAAGATGACTGATTACACACAGCATATCTGGGGACACTTGCATTTCCCCACTTTCATTATAAATGTCCATGTCCTCACGTTGGACCTTTTACAAACCTATGTCTTTGTGTGCATGTTTGCTTGTGTGTGTATATGCATGTGTGACGTGTGTGTATCTGTTGTGTGTGTGCATAAGTGTGCGTGTGTGTGTGTGTGTGTGTGTGTGTATGCAAGTGTGTCTCTTAAATTGGTCAAAGAATAATAATTGAAGAATAGCGACCAGTGCTACAAAAGTGTTAGATTTTTAACCCTTTACAAGGGGTACTTGAGATATTTTTATACCAATTTCCCCAAGAAAGTCAACCAATATAAGGGGTGTCGTGACCGAGTACTAGAGAAAATTTGGAATTTTCAACCCTTTTCAGGGGCTGTTTTTGATACATTTTCCCAAGAAAGCATTAACGTGTTCAAAGAATAAAAGGCCAGGGAATGTAGTGACCAAGCACCCTTAGTTACAAATAGCTAATTATGACTAAATCCCCAAAACATCATCATCATCACTATCGTACAACACAACAGCATTGCAAACACACTGTATATATGCACAACAAAGTATGAAGATACTCATATATAGTGGATTGTACTTAATGAAAGAGGAGGGAAAGTACAAGGCAGAGAAGGAATTAAATGGGGTAAAAGACGAAAAAAGATGATGAAATTATGAAAGAAGAATATGAAGAACAAAAGCAAACCTCAACAACAACTCGGTCTTAAGGTGGATAACATGTTTATTCAGTACAGTGTTTACAAAGATATGGTTCTTCTCCATGGTCATATATTATTATCATCTTTCACGCCATTATACATTTCAACTCTCTATCATACACTTTTGAACAACTTCTGTGTAATATACATGAATAAGATCCAATTTAACACTTCAGATTAACGACATACAATATTCCAAATTTCTTGGTGAATTCTGCGAGTTTAACTTTGTAAAATCCAATGACAAATATAAACAAACGCCAAATAATGTCTACTTCTCATGTACGACACCTGTGAGAAATTATTAATCATGCTCATTAATTAAACCAGCATAGACATCGATCATCACTCTAAGTAGATTTCAAAGGCCATACACAAGTCTTCATATATACCAGCAAGATTAAAACTATTGCTTTATTATAATCAAGCCATGTTTATTGACGTGGAACGGTCCTTATACTGTACTTGTCACACCATGATGAGAATGAAGTTAACATGTTGATATGACTTTGATAATATTAATGAAGCAAGTCTAAAACAATGCCATTGATATTATCAAGTGGAGTGTGACAACTTACATATAAATCCTTCATAGATAGCACAGTTTTATGTTTCTAAATGACTTTCTGAATGTTATACCATGGGTATACTGAACTGGTCAACGGTTATACAAAACTTTTCCGAATATTATTTCTTGAGATCAACATTACCAAAGCTTTCATCTACAGCAAATAGAGTGTGTTGGAAAAAAACTTCTTACCTAATTTCCATATCTCACAATTCACGACTAGTAGAAAGAAGTATATTCCCATGTGACCATATTAGTTTACAATTCCTTGTGCAAGAATTCTCCCCATCGCATATAGCCGATATCAAGCGATATCACCTCGCGATACCAATATCTGATCAATCGCTCTTGGGATGTATACTTCCGGTTCCGGTAAATCATACAGTCAAACGCACAAAACATGTCATTTCCAACCTCGTCAAATTCATAATATTAATACCTCATGGATTGACCTGATGAACAATTTTAAAGAATGTTTGTGTCGCAATTAAAGGACTTTCTTTGTGAAAAAAAAGGCCCTACGACTGGTAACTAAAGGAATGAACCCAAAACTCTCTCCAGGAAAGCCGCGAATGTTTACCCCATGAGAGAGGAATGCGACCACGCACACGCCGCGTCAGAACGCGAATGCCGGTGTGTGAGAACGGCCAATGGCTCCGTTCATGTACGAAGGACTTTAAAAAAATATTATTCGCAAGATTATAAGAAAGATTTTGGCACAATCCACAAGTACTTTAGCGTTTGATATATTGTATCGCGCTTGCTTAAACCGGAAGTTTATTTCCAGAGAATTAATGGTAAAAATGTAGAGCACCACATGCATTCAGATTCGGAGAGCTATATGCGATAGGGAGAATTGTGCAGTACTAGATATTCAATGTAAAAGATAAGTCAATGTAAAAAGACCATCTGAAAGATAGACATTCTGAAATTTTGCTGTAGTTTCATTGATCAAGAAATGTGTACATACATGGAATACATAAATCAAGATATAATGCACGAAGATATGTGATGGTAGTAAGTATATATAATACACAATACACAAAACCTGCATCATCTGAATACAGTATTTATTAATGTGGATTAATAGCGACAATTTGTTATATTTATTCATGTACTATCATAGGCTTGTGCAGATTACTAGTTAGTATCAACTTCCAGTATGTTATTTCACACACATACGTACTTACATACACATACACACAAACACACACACACATACATGTACATACATACAGTACATGTATGCATACACACACACACACATTATATACAAACAAATGCACACACACACACACACACACACACACACATATGAACACAGTACACACACACACACACACACACACACACACATATCGAACACAGTACACACACACACACACACACACACACATACGCACACACACACACACACACAACACACACACACACACACACACATTTTGGCCACTGGATGTATGAAAACCTGGGCTACAGTCGAATCTCCTGCCCAAACCCCCCCCCCCTTCCTTGGGGTACACGCTGCTGTATACCCCACCCTCCCTACTTAGTTAAGGCCATGATTTAAAAGCTTGTCTTATAAGTAAATAAGAAGTAAGTAAATGTAAGACCTTAAGAAAGACAACTACATACATGTAAGTACCTTATTTTCAGTTAATTTGAAACATACATACACAAGCATAAAAAAAATCAATAAATTAGTGATATTAGTTTTGTCATATAGATTCATATTCTTGCAAAATATACAATCAATTTGCAGTGAAATTACAAAATATTTGTTCTATGGACACATTTTCAATCATTAGCACATTTGATTTAAACTTATTCTATTACAAATCAAAGTAAAAACATATTTGGTTTGAAGGCACAGTGTGTGCAGTACTTTGTAAGACACTATTCTTTGTGAATGTTATTTGTAATGTCTAAATTTCTATGGAATGATACAATTGTAAGAATGTGAGATTCAAGAAAGTACATGTAGTTAGAACCACCTACACAACATGTCACATATATTACACACTATCTACACAATCTAGCTATTTCATCTAAATATTTCTTTCAAACCTAACTGATTGCTCAAAGTAAATTAACTACAGAGTAAACAACATCCACTATTGAAAATAGCTAAAAAAGCATACCCTCTACAGAGAAAATATGTCAGAGTTGTATATATTCAATACACGCATACATAGTACTTAAATTTCTACACGTTGTTTTCCGTGTTACTGGACAGGCATACAATTGAATACACAGTGATATAGGCATGGTGACTCCCTTAAGAATACAGCTGCAGCTCCCTACAAGCTAATTAGTGTGGTAAATTGCCTTTATATCTGACACTTCTCAAGCCTGTGTCCGTAAATGTGATCGCTTCTACGTGTCACAATGATTATGAATACATGTTATGTACAAGAAATCTTGCAAAGTACTTTCATATATAAAATATGCTGATTTTCCATTTTCTACAAGGTTTTGAGTAAACAGTAATATTTCTTTTGCCTTCATGAAGTATTCTAAGACACATGTACATCTGTTCTCCATCACTTGCATTTCCATATAAATAGCTATCAATTTAAAATCTATAGAATGTGCACGAATACAATAGATCAATTTCATAATGTCTGCAAATTTTATTCATATCCTTTTGACAAAGGATGCTCTCTTGATAATCTGATAGCTTGCCAGAAATTTGCCACAAATAGCAACAACTAAAGTATGCAAGTTGCAATTTCAGTATTGAAAATGTACTCACTTAAACAATTTAGCTCATCACTAGACTTCAGAAGAGGAAATAAAAATGTTAAAACATTATGAAAATGGTCTATTGTGGTAGAATGTATTCATACGATTACTAATTGCAATGCCAGTGATCAATTAGATAACTTTGTTGAATATTTACAACTGTCAAACAATAATACTTCCACTTTATATCTCAGTCAATTACCTGATTGTAGTATGACTACCAAAATATCCTGGTAAAAATTGTACAAGTTTAACTACACTTCTCTTTCAATGTACATATAAATATATTTGTGAGTTATGTCTCCTTAAGTAGCTTTCCACTTGTACTTTGTATTTACAATATTTAGTTGGAGAAAAGGGCAAATGTTGTCAGAGACATCTTTCCATTAACTACCTTTTCAATTATAGTAACTAGCTGAGTTATTTACTGTTTAACGTGATTTGATACAAGATAAAAACAAGATTGATAAAAACTACAAGCCTTTTGCAAGAAGAACACAGTTTGTTATGACAGATGAAATGTGTACAATATGAAGGTACAGTAAGAAATCTACAATGGTTATTGTGTTCAGTAGCGACTTATTCTCTTACAATGCACCCTATTACTGAGACATTCTGTAAAACAATCAAACATAGATGTAGTAATTTCCATGAAAAAAGATACTAAATATCATATTTGATTACATTCTGATTTAAATACTTATACACAATTTCTCAAAATCTAAATAAATCACATCATTGTAGAAAACTAATCTTCTCACTTTGAGTAATACATGTACAATTCCATGAAAGACAAGACAATTAACCTGTTGCCTCCGAGATTCTGAAAATCCCATAGAGTTAACACAGGACAGATCCGGTTCCCGTAGCCAACGGGTTAAAAGGACCCCAAGTTGGTGGATTTGTGGCTCTTTTTGAATTTTTTTTAAGAATTTTTTTAGCAGGTTGAGAACAAAGATGCATTGTCTATCTATCTTCCTAAGCCACATTGCACTTAGATGACCAACCATTTTAGAGGCACAACTTAACTAAATTTTCCAACAGAATTACATAACATGAACATACAAGAGAATCCCTACAGACTAAAGATTGGATGGTGTAACTGATTGACAAAAATCACAAATCTTGGTTTGAAAGCATGATTAGTGGTGTAATATGATTATCTGCAATTGGATCACCTAGCTCTCCCTCTCTACATTAACTTTAAATAATTTCTACAGTCAGAACAAGATAATAGCCATAAGCTGCATCAACAAAGGCAGTTATTACCAGTCATACCTTTGTCAGGCATAAGTCCGACATATTAAAAATGTTTCCAATGATCCACCAACGAGTCCACACGCGTTGGTATTAGCACTTATACCCGACATGTTTATGCCCGATAAAGCTTACTCGCGTTATTACCGGTAATAGCAGACCGGAAATGACGTGTGTCAAGGTGTTATCGGGTCGTAACCTCTGACCCAAATTGCGCGATATGTGAATTGGTAAACAATGAAAAGTCGAAGCCACCAGTTTGGATTAGTATAAAAGGTCACAGCTTTGTCCGACAGCGCAAATTTACAGTCCACACATATTTTGTTATTACCGGTAACAACTTCTTACCGAACTTATGTCTGGTCTTTTTGGATATAAATCATTGGGTATAAGTCGCGCTATATCGGATAGAGTTATGTCCGACGATCGTTCTCACTGCAACTTTATATCCGACGCTATTACCAACACAAGTTATGACCGGTCACAAGCAACTTATCTCCGATCGTCTGGACATGGCTATAATGTGTCTCACCCTATTTGCAAGCAATCACATTTGACTATTGACCTATTTATGTGACATTTGACTTCAATGTATTATTGAGGTCCCTATAGGGAAATCTACCATCCAAGTTTGGTTACGAACAGGTTAATGGTTGCAAAGTTATCAACCCCAGAAAAACTTGCAGGTATATTTAAACACAACCTCATTTAACCTTTGACCTACATACATAACCTTTAACCCCATATAACATTGAAGTCCCTGTCAAGCATCCACCTCCCACATTTGGTATGGCTAAAAAGTTATCAACCCCAGTAGAAACTTGCAGTTGAATTTTAACATTTGATCTTTGACATACCACATCTGTATGATTTCCCATTTAAGCGAATGAAATAGAAAAAATCATAAAGGCAGCACAATATCTAGCAAAACATCATTGGTGGGATATTCATTATTCAAGATGTTAAAAACCTTTTTTTTATAAAAAGCACCCCTACAACTTATAAAAATAACTTCAAATGAATTACAAAAAGCAAGATGCTATCTGCATTGTAGTAATAATAAGGTCTGTTTACAGGCACTTCTCTTAGCACATCTGAGGTCTCTCACATTAATATGTAAATTCCAAATTTCTGAAATGATGACTTACATGTACGGCATGAAACCCAGATATTTTTTCCCCCAAGTCATACAAACTTGATCATCTGTTCTAATAACTGCAAGTAGTCAGAAGTTTCTGCATCACGACTTCATATGTGGTTCGTGTTTTTTAGGCGTATACGATTATTTCCTTGTCTTGAAAGTGTTGCCTATGATATTTTAAAAGAAATATTATGAAATATCAAATGAAAATATCGATGGAACGTAATCGATACATGGACTTTTGTATAACAAATCAAAACAAAAACTGTAGCAGCACCTATCCTACGTATGTTGAGCCAGTGTAATTGCATATTTACAGCAATAAAGAAAAAACACTGCTTTGGCAATACTATGGGATTCATTCTTTCTCTTATGGGGGTTTGTAAGTTGTTGCTAATTTGTGGGTGGGAAAAAAAATGTGTGTTTGGGAATCAAAATTACGCAGAAGTATGCAAAGGACAAAGGGATTAATATGTGTACATCAGTCTGGCAAGAGAAGCAACCAAATTTCCACTAATCAAGACATGCACTAAGTTCCATTGTATTATTATTCGTGAAGCAGCAGACATACTGCTTATCAATGTTGGGGGATACACGAATGACATATCTAGTATATATATCCAGACTAGAGGTACATTTTGACAAGGGACCATATGATGTCAAGCTGAGTTTCTACTGATTGCTCAGAATGTACTAGTAAAAAAAGGTAACACACAATATCACTGAGAGGGTCTGTCTAAATAAATCAAGGTACTCCATGATAGCATCTGTGGTGTTCAGTAATGCATCAATCTTTCACACTAGCCATGTTCAGACGTGGGTTCCTAGTCGGAGTAAAATTTTATTACGCAGCAATTAAAATTCCAAAGATATCTATCTTACCACGACCCTGTGTCCACGTGACGGATCACGAGAGAAACTCCCACCAGTTTACCACGGCCTTCACGGGGATCATCGCGGAGGGGGTCAGAGTAACTTCCGGAAGTTAACCGCGCGACTTTTAAGCTTACCTACGGAAAATTAAACATGAAATGGTCGTAAGGTCATAGATACTCCGAGTGCAGCTAGCACGCGCGTCCGCACGGGCGATTTATTCAGACCGGCTAGTCGTGATAGCGCGATACTCCTGGAAAAAAACAGGAGTATCTTGGTCGGAGGAAGGTCGGAGGAACTTACTACGACCTCTGTCTAGACGGGCACTACTCCGACATTTCCTCCGACCTTCCTCCGACTGGGCTTCCTCCGACCCTTCCTCCGACCCTATTCCGACCAAAATGGCCTGCGTCTGAACACGGCTTCTTTCAAGTTTTTAAGACATTTGCATGACAAGGCCACAAGTTAAAAATATGGGTGTAAAACAAAGTGTAATTTGAAACCGCCCATCTACCAACAGAGAGTTTTGATTTTAAATAGGTAAATATGAATACAAGAATAAAACTTTTGATTTTCATTCTCTCTCTCTATTCCAGCTGACCAGAACTTTGAAGTTAATGAACCTCCACACTTACACTGGATATCTGACTAATATTTCCCTTTGTATGTTGCAGTGATTATTGATATTTACAACAAATCTTGTATTACAAGTCACAACATACACTTGTGGCATATTATGAATCGAACAGACATTGGCATGTGAAAATGCAAGGTGATTGCAGTACTGTAATGAACATTCTTATGCTGAAAGTACCAAAGTATTTTTTTCTTATCTGATACAAATTTGAATCAAAGATTGCCATTAGTATCAGCTGCTACTGTCAATTAACATTCACATCTCATTTCAAAAAATACAAACAATTCTATAACTTCTTACACATGGACCTTTTCATTAACACTATCAATTTCATACATGTATGTAAAAGTTTGGTTGCCATGACAACAAGAATCAAGTCATAAGCCGTGTCATGGTTGTATGAAATTATTAAAAATTGATAAAATAAATGACTCAAATTTCATCATGTTTTTTAACTTGAAATGTGACTAAATTTGAATATATTAATGAAGAGGTTAAAGGATGATTGATAATTGCTTTGATACATTTCCTATTTTTCAAGAGTGTGAACATTTTGTAAAACAAGATGTGCAAATTTTGGTTACACTATAACACCATTTTGTACCGTGCCAGATACAGAAGTTTGTCTGCTCATTGTACGAAATGTTCACTTTACTGCGGAATAAGCGTTGCCGAGACGATATAACCTTGTAATCTATAGAAGAAATACTGTATAAACGCCAATATTCGCGTTCAATATATTTTCGGCGATTTGCTATCAAGACGAGGAATTCGCGAGCGGTATATTTTCGCGATTAATTGTATTTGCATTCAATCTGTCATAAATGTCAGGAAGGAAAATTTCGTCGTTCAGGTAAGTCGCGAAATTCGCGAAAATAAAACCACCGCGAAATATTCAGGCGGTATAACACTAGTTGATGTTTGGGAGAGGCAAACAACATGGAGGTTTAAGACAGTAAAAGAACAGTGGCACTATGTTCATATTTATGAGATTTGGCGCACACAAAATCTTGTTTCTGTGCAACAAATTGCAATGAAAATCCAATTTCTCAATAAATGTTGAGATACGAGGTTTTTATGCAACCCCAAGCTAAATCGATATGTCAGTTATTTGTAAGATCTAGCTTAGCCCACATCAACGCTAGTGCACTTTTTAAACAGGCGTTGTATCCAAGACCACGGTTCCGAACCGAGCCGCCCCAAAACACAACCTTCTCATAGGGTTTGTACAGGAACTGCGACGACCGACAACCGAGGCGCACCAGAATTGGCCCCGAGCCAGCCTGGTATAATTACACACTGTTTAAGCGCCGGATCAAATAGAACTGTGTATCAAACTCGCCGCTACAGCGAACGGTGTTGTTGTTGGCCATGGTGTTCGCGGGCCTGCAACCTCCGCGTCCTTGGCGTCGCTGATGAAGTCCCCACACCCTCGAAGAGAAAATCCTGAGAGGAAACCGAAGTCGCCGAAGTCCTCCATCGAGACCATCGACGTCAATGACCAGGAAATTCGTTCTCGTGCCCTGGAAGGCGTCCACCCGATGGAGCGTGGCTAGAGCGACGGTGATGAGAGAAAGAAAATGAAATAATAATAGTATAAAGTATGAAAACTTCACTTCTAACAGCAAATTACAAAACAATGCGAATCAAATATATTACGCAGTCTGCGTAATATAATGTCTTTGCAAAAATCTGCAGATCTGTGGAATGGCATGCACCATTGTTGAATCAACAATTATCATTTTTTTTTTTGCTGCGTTCGCTATCCAATTCTAACAATTAAATAATTAAACATGTTTTGGTCTCGACCTGGATAAACACAAACTATAGGTGCTTTATTTGAGTACGGCTGTGAAAAAACTTACACATGGCGAGCTCAGGTGGTGGATTGAAGCCACGATCTCTCTGACTAATAGAGGAGGCATCATTACCAGAACATAAAAGCACTTATTTAGTGTTTACCAGCATCGAGAGCCAAACCTGTTAATTAATTATGTTAATTGGACGACGCACAAAAAATAATTTATTTCAACAATTCCAACTAGGATACATTCTGGGAGTAGAGCTCTCATGTAGAATTATCACTCTGGCTATCAATGCTTCCTCACGTGTAAGTGGTAATGACGCCTGTCTAGTAATCAGGAGGTCGTGGGTTCAATCCTCACCCAAGTCCACCTGTGTAAGTTTTTTCACAGCGGCTCATAAAAACACTTATTTTAGTGTTTATCCAGCGTCGAGAGCCAAACTGTTAATTATTATTAACATTTTTCATTAATTTTGAAGAAATTTGCATAAATTTGCATAATTAATGAATCTCAGAATTCGGTGTAGAAATTTGGAAGCCCCCACCAAGCCCTATCAGATAAACCAAACAGAATCTAAATCCCCTGTGAAATGAAGAAGTAGCATTTTTGGTTAATTTTGAAGAAACTGACATAAATTTGCATAATTGATGAATTTCAGAATTCTGTGTAGGAGTTTGGAAAATGCCTACATGTATGATTCATAAAGTACACATTTTTGCTCAGAACAGATGAAGAAAATCGCTTCTGGGTATGAGTGTATTGGACTTCTGTGTAATCCTGTCGACTCCAATGGGTTAACACACTGAGAGATAACTTGGGGATTACTTGTTTTTTTGTAAAGCCAACTTCTCCTGTTCTGATTCATGGAACTTACAATGACAATGGAATGCCTGATGACAAAAGAACCTTTGGTGTTGCAGATTTCAGTAGCAATCCTACAAGAAGGTGACATGGTCTAAGGCATTCACCCAAATCATGATGTCACAATAGCACCCAGACCCAAACTAACCCATGATTAACACCACTCAATAATTGGGAGACTTGTAAGAGGGTTAGTCCTGACCAGTAAATAACTCGGGTATGAAGAGTACCAGTACTCCAATAAGCCATTTTGTAGTTAGCAAATGATCCCATAATACAGGGCTCAACACTGTAGCACTTGCCCGCTTGCCTGGGGCAAGTAAATTATGCTTGTGGGCAATTAAGTTTTTGATTTTCAACTCTAAAAGCAAGTGAGTATTAAAGACTTGTGTTTTTCATTTCAGTTTCAATTTCATGTAAATTTCAATTACGTAAAATCTTTAAAAACACTTTCAACATGGACAAAGTCTGGAGGGAACACAACAAGCATTTTCTTCTTTTGGGCAAACAAAAATTTTGTTTGGGCAAGTAAATGAATGAAAGCAAAAAGTTTGCTTGCCCCATTGGGCAACCAGTCAAAAATTTTAGTGTGGAGCCCTACATAATACCACACAACTGTCTGGGCTGGAAAGATTTGTCATGAATTTGTTCAGTTAACCAACTGCCTCCAATATTCTATAATTCCCATAGAGTTAACACATGGTACATCCAGTTCAGGTACATGTAGCCAACAGGTTCAATGATAAATGAGTATGCAAGTATGACTCAATAAAACTTGAACCCATTTTAACCTAGTAAACAAATTAGAAATTAAATCCCAGATTACTACATCTCCTTACCTAGGTCCAAGTCTCTTATTCCCATGTAGCTTTCCAAGGCGTCATCCACTTTCTTAATGGCAGCTTCTTCATACTGACTTGGCTGGAAAAAACATAAAAGGAAAAAATAGGATTCAGTGAATAAGTTACAGTTAGTTATCACAATCTGTTTTGTTGACGTTGTAATATGCTTTTCCTTAGAAATGAAATAACCATCATGGACAGTTGTGTAAAAGCCTTTTAATATACACCATGCAACAGATTGACTTCAAACAAGGACAACAATTTTTCCATTTTTTCCCCTCCAAAGTTTGTTTATATTTTTGGCATATCCTGAAAACATCCACTGCAATTGTATCTCCCATGCCAAAATCTTCTACATGTACGTCTGTTGCTTGCTTTTGTTCTGATTTGTTTATTTTCCTTTATTTATTTTTTGTTTTCTTCTTCATACAATGCTATCCTCATAAATGCTACCAAGTACTGGCCACTCAATACTAACATGGTCCTCCATCAAAAATTATGACAGGAGTCACAACATTTGTACACACAGGCAAAAGGGAGACAATTAACCTCTGATATGCAAGTACAAGTGTCGACATCACATTCTATTGTAGACTAAAGCAAACTGAGACAGAGACAGCACACCTATGACCATCCTTAAAATCACTGAACCCACAACATCAAATTAGTCACACATTTTCCTCTATTACACGTGAACCCCCTTCAGACAGCCCAAATTCGCCGGCTCTGAGCCGGCTCTGCTACTCCTCCACTTTCTGTCTGAATGGTTTACGCCGGCGAAAAGGAGTAGTAAGTACGCCCGCTCTGAGCCCGCTCTGAAACACCTCTGGAGGTGTTTCAGAGCCGGCGAAAAGGAGTAGCCGATACGCTTCACCTTCTGTCTGAATGAGTTAAGCCGTCTCTGCTACTCGTTGCGCAGTGATGCATGCAAAGTTCACCAACATCCGCACCGAAAAACAAAGGACAATCGCCCGTACAAATATACACTTCCTGTTCCGGTCTCGCAAGGTGAATAGTGACTCCACCTTTTTGGTTGCTGTGTGAATGGTTTAAGACGGCGAAAAGGCGTAGCTGCTACGCGAATTCTGTGCTATCTGAAGGGGGTCATCGGAAGGTTTCAAGACCGCTCAGAGCCGCCGCAGCTACACCTTTTTCTGTCTGAATGTATCCATTGATATACAATTCCATATATTTGTGTTTGCAGTTATTCAACCATATCTTTGTGTGTGTGTGCATGCATGTGTTTGTCCTGTGT
Source organism: Eucidaris tribuloides (assembly GCA_001188425.1). Lineage (NCBI taxonomy): Eukaryota > Metazoa > Echinodermata > Echinoidea > Cidaroida > Cidaridae > Eucidaris > Eucidaris tribuloides. The sequence goes on along the minus strand of JZLH01S0065153.1, from coordinate 38,446 downwards.
ATGTGTGTGTTTGTGTGTGTGTGTGTGTGTGTGTGTGTGTGTGTGTCGTACTGTACGTGTGTTTGTGTGAGTGTGTGTGTTTTTTGTGTTTTGTGTGCGCTGTATGACTACTATTCTGCATTTATCAAGCGATTTTCCCCCTATACTGATATGTTTTGATTTTACACACTTTTAAAAAGCAGAAATTAACGAAATAAGTACAGTGGTGTATTATAATTGCAAGTTTAGGAATCTTTACACAAAGTAGTCAGCCAGCTTTGTAAGACAGTTCAGTGTCACTCCATTATACAAGTAGGAACTGCTACAAAATTGTAAACGGCAACAACAATGAAATATATAAATAATGTGAGGATATCTAATGTGAATTCAGTGCTTCCCCTCTATGGGAATATCATTTTTTTTTTGAGGGGGGGGGGGTGGGGGGGGGGGCCAGATTGGTTACATATCGTACCTAATGACATATATTAATTTATCTGTACGTACATGCTATTATTGCAACTCACTGACTTTAAGTCATGATATATAATATGTGAGATATCTAATGGTGATTCAGTGCTTCTGCTTCTATGGAAATCTTTTTTTTTTGGGGGGGTGGGGTGGGGGGGGCCCAGATTGTTACATTAGTCGTACCTAAATGACCAATATTTTATCTGTACGTACATGTATTACTTGCAACTCATCGTGACTTAATACATACAAAAAACTGACTATACTGTAGTCTTGACAGACAACATAACAAGCCACTACTTTTGTTTCTTCTAAAAAGGCATCTTGCTGCACCTACCTGCCTTCCCACAGGGTATTATGTACATGTGATTAACCTTTTGCACAGGTAGTTACGCATTAGACATTGGAAGTTCCTAAAATAGCAATACAATGTCAATGGAAGCGCAGAAAATTTGTCCCCACATTGTTATTTGTAGTTAATTACAGATAATGCTTTTCAGCAATCTTCTCTGATGAAGTGCTATGTATTCCATCTGTAAATTGAAATGTAGGATTGCTTTCTGAATGCACAATAATTAAGAAATTCCACTATAAGAATGACACACATCACAGATAGAGACTCTTTGTAAAATGTTAAATAAGTGTTTTACAAAATGCTGAGGCTTGCTGTTCATCACATTGTAAAGTCTCTCTGCAGTGCAAACCTTTCATTCAATAATATTTTACTAATATTTTTCACATGTAAAACTCCAGTGCCATATTTAGACACTTACATCCCTTCTCACGTGCATGTACAAGCAAGTAATGGATATAAAAAAAACTGAAATGCACTAATTGGCTCGCTGTTTCTTCAGAGCAAATTAGTCGATAAAAATATTATGTGAATTTCGAGTAAACTGATGCCAATGGCTAATATTACAATCACATTGTATAATATTCCTTATACAAATGGGCAGCATGATAAGGTAACACAGAAATCATCTATAATTTAAATTCTGTTACCAAGGCAATGGCCTAAATAAAGACAAATTACCCCACATAGATTGCTGTCACCCGTCAGGAATACATAAACACATGTCCTGATTTCTTTCGGGTCATAACCTTGTTCTCTATTCATATACAAGTATAGGTACATGTATAGTTCCTCTGTGTTACTTGTGAATAATTGTTAGCTTTCAATTGTCAAAATGTGATCAACTGTGCAGCAGTTGGAAGTGAACTTCCCACATACACAGTTTGAAAGACAACAATGTATGCAACCAAACCAGGAACATACTGTTGATGTAAATAAACAGTTTCAACGAGAAGGAAGAAGGCTATAATGGTATCATCTTTCTGATTTGATATTCTTGATATATTTATTAAAGCAATACTGGTATTTTTGAGCAGTTTTGTGTGTGTGTTTTGTTGAACTGCATGTTAACAGCAGGCTGCCATCTTTGAACAGTTTTTGATCGCATAACCTTGTACACTGTAATTGTTGTTGACTTTTTATTTTGACTACTTTTCAACTAAAATTTCACCTTGATTTCAAAATCAACTCTACGTGTACTTCTCATGGACATCGGAGCAGATTGTCTTTAATAAATAACCCTCTTCATCTGTGTATTTTGACAATTAATTTTACTCAAATCATTTTGAAACTACTTAAAACATGTAACTTCCATAATCCATATCATACTAATAACACTCAAAAACTCATACTTTCATAAATCCTTTATCAAATACTTCATTGTTCCAAATGTCAATTTATTATCATGAAATGGCTTACATTTACAGACCAGCATCTTTGAAACATTGTAATTATCCAACCAATTTAAACTTATGCATCAACAGATTGTACCATTTTTCCGTAGTGTAAGAAACTTTTACCTATGTATTAATAATATTCTAATAAAATTATTAATTATTATATTTAATAAGCTCTGCATGGTGCTTCTGCTTCATATATGTATGGTTCAACCACTAACTTGTAATCTAATTCATTCATGTTTATTTTTCTGATTTTTTAATATTGTGTATTAATTTCATGTGGACATTTGTCAAGTCAAATTGAATCAAGTCCTATCAAACCAAATCGAATTAAATCATATCCAAACCATATCAAATCAAATCAAGTCAAGTCCTATCTAATCAAATCCTAACAAATCTCAGTCCTATCAAAGCAAATCAAATAAAATCCTATCTAATCCTATCAAATCAAATTAAGACTAAGTCCTATCAAATCAATCCCTTATTTCCTACACTGTATAAGTCCTATAATAACAAATCAAATCATTTATCAAATCAAATCAAATCAAATCAAATCCTATCACACCAAACCAAATTCTATCAACAAAGCAAATCCTATTACACCACACCAAATTCTATCAAATCAATCAAATCAAATCCTATCACACCAAACCAAATTCTATCAAATCAAATCAAATCCTATCACACCAAACCAAATTCTAATCAAATCAAATCAAATCAAATCAAATCAAATCAAATCAAATCAAATCAAATCACACCAAACAAAATTCTATCAAATCAAATAAAATCAAATCCTATCACACCAAACCAAATTCTATCAAATCAAACCGAATCAAATCCTATCATCCCCCACCAAACCAAATTCTATCAAATCATAATCAAATCCTATCACACCAAACCAAATCTTATGAAATCAAATCCTATCACACCAAACCAAATTCTATCGAATCAAATCAAATCAAATCCTATCACACCAAACCAATATTCTATCAAATCAAATCCTATCACACAAACCAAATTCTATCGAATCAAATCCTATCACACCAACCAAATTCTATCAAATCAAATTCCTATCACACCAAACCAAATTTCTATCAAAATCAAATCAAATCAAATCAAATCCTATCACACCAAACCAAATTCTATCAAATCAAATCAAATCAAATCCTATCACACCAAACAAATTCTAACAAATCAAATCCATATCACAACAAATCAAATTCTATCAAATCAATCAAATTAAATCAAATCCCATCAAATCAACTCAAAAAGAAAGCAATAGTCGGTCCTTACCAGCAGGCTGGACTTTAGCTGGTCCCTTGTTGTGAAACCTGAGAGTCTCCTTCCTGTCCTGATGTTAGATGTGGGTTGTGATGCTGTGATTTGTGCCTCTTGGTGCGATCTCATCTAAACACACAAGAAAAACAACATTGTTACATGTACAGTGTGTCTCAAAAAAATTGTGCAAGTGAAAACCCCCCTCTTTGGCCAATTAGAAAATACTCTTTGTGACATGATGCTTACGTCAACGCCAAGTGCATAGTCTTAAGCTTTCAAATACTGTTAGTTTTGTTAATTTGCTTGTCTTAATCTTGAGATATGTTAATTTAAATAAGAAAGGTAAAATCGCAATTGTGCCACTTTACAAAAGTCCTGAGTAAAAGTGACACAATTGTGATGCACCCTTTTATTGTTTCCAACATATCTCGAGATTAAAACAAGCAAATTGTAACAGAACAAAAAATGCCTTTGAAAGCTAAGACTTTGGTCCTTGACGGTGATGTAAGCATAATGTCACCAGAATATTTTCTAATTACCGAGAGGAGCGCTGTTTACTTGCCAGAATGTTTTAAGACACGCTGCATCACGTCTCAAAAAATTGTTCTAAGTGAAAAGCACCCTCTTGACAGTTAGAAAATACTGCTGTGACATATGTTTACGTTAACATCAAGGGCAAAGGCTTAGCTTTCAAATGCTGTTTTTTTGTTCAATTTGCTTGTTTTGATCTCGAGATCACAGTGGAATCACAAATGTGTCATTCTTACGGGAAGAGGGGCTGATGCTATACTGACTGTAGTAAAAGTGGCACATTTGTGATTTTACCTTTTTTTGTTAACTGAACATATCTCAGGATTAAAACAAGCAAACTGAACAGAACAAACGACATTTGAAAGCTGAGACTATGCCGTGATGGTGAATGTAAGCATGACGTCACAAAACTGCTTTCCTCATTACCTAAGAGGGCGCTTTTGACTTGCACAATTTATTTTTGAACACAACTGTAGAACACATCAATAATTTTTTTTTTATCATCAATCATTATTTAAAGCACTTTCAAAACCTATTATCAATACAGTAAAATACATGTATGTACACATGTAGGCCATGTACAGTGTAGATAGACAACTTTGGAAATAATTGCCAAAAACAACAAAAAGCCATGTGTGTCTTTTTTTAACCTGTTGGAGATGATTGTAAAGTAGATGATTCTAGCCAAGATATCTCCTTCTTACCGTTAATATCAAACACTCATTAGATGATTATGCGTCTCTGTGATTCTTTAAACACTCTCAATATAAAACGGTCAAAATTTTAACATAATAGTTGATCTCGGAAACAATCGCTGCAAATGTACATTGTGTCTTGGACTATCACATCAAAATAAACAGCAGAGACATGCATCAACTAATGGGTAATTCCACGATTAGTTGGGCAATTCCATGATTAGTTTACGTTACACTTTATGACAAACTTTACTCAACATTTGGCTCTTACATGAAATATGCTTTGATATTATTTTTCTGTTTTGGTTCTGTCAGTTCTCTAGACTGGCACCTACTTCACAACATCAAGCAAAATCATGAGAACATGTTTCAATGGGTAATAATAAGAACTTACATTATGTTACATAAAAAGGACATAAAAAAAATGACAAATCTTTGTCCTCAAAGTTTCCTCAACCTGTTTTCAACTGAAACAAACTGTGGTATTCATGCTATTTCTGGTGTCTTAATAAGTAATTTAATATATAACTCATTGATAAAAATCTTTTCAGTTTTAAACTACAACATCAAAAACATGGTTAGTTACATTACGCGTTAGTTACGTTATATTTGTCCATCCACACATATTTGCGTTTATTCATGTCTTTTCAGATTTAGTATGCATATGTGGGGCTTATTACTTTCAAACAATGAGAAGAGGCTATTGCATGGAAAAAACTGCAGACAGAATAAATGATAATTTTTCATAAAACTGAGATTTAGTCACAATATTCCCACACGGTTCTGATTCTCCTAGAGGATGCTGTTGAAGATGTAAAATTAAGAGTAGAAATGATGTCCCCCATTGTTTCTCCATGATTCACACCCATTCAAACCAATAAAATGTAATATGATTTGAGATAGAGCAATTTATATAATTTGTGATTTGTCCAATAATTCATGGAAATGCCTATGTATGAATACATATTTTTATCCAAAAAATAATCTTATTTAGATTAGTTCACTCAACCTGGGAAGGTTGTGCACACAACACATCCACGTTTTAATTAAATTTAACCTCAAACATGTACTTTGATTTACTCGATTACATATTCAATAGATTACATTTCATTCTATCCTATCCCAGTTTCCAACAGTTCTTACCATGTATGTATGCCGGAAAACAAACAAATAATCATGACACAGGAGACAAAAAGGGACTTTGAACAGTCAGGAATGCAATACAAACATGAAGAGATATACCTTGAACAAAATTCCTTCTTCTTATTTACTCTCCATGAAACCAGACAATACAAGTACATGACCATACCAGTGAATCAGGAAAATAGGACTTTTTCCAATAAACTGACTTATCACATTTAATCAATTCAAATCATGAAATTTAATAAGACATTTTCAAACAGAAATCACCAAGGGCAAGGAGAAAAGAAAACTACACAGTATTTAGTGAAGCTACATGTACTGTAAAATTAAACAATACACTAATTGCCAAAATGTAGTAAGGGACGGCATTAGTAACCCAACAGGTAAAACAACTACATGTATGTACATGTACAGTACATGTTGTCCAAAGTCTGAAATAAATACATGTATAGTATCAAAGGAACAATTTAACAATGTGTCAGTTTAAACAATTCGGAGCTACATGTAGATGATCCTCAATACTTTCAGTGTCTTTGGTAAGGTCTAAAATGAAGCCCTCAAAAAAATTGGAGGTCAAAACAATCATTTGTATTGCTTTTAAAAAGTGAAAATTCAATGAGCGACCATTCTAGTTTTCCACCATAGATTGCTGTGTTCCTCCACGGGAGTATGCTCATATTGTATTTTTTTTTTTTGCTTGTGAGTCAGTGACTGTCTAAATTTTTGTGATCTAGTGTGTTTATTTTTCCATTCAAACACTATCATGTACACTATCATGTACACGAACAATAGGTCAGATGTATGTCACAGTTTGATGATTTTTAAAATGGTGCTTCAGCAATGATAGTGTCTTTAAATAATACATCCATTATGCATGTCATACTATGTACCAATTCATAAGTACATTTATATTGTATTATCATATTATTGCAGATGTGATTTTATAGTTGGCCCAGTTCTGCTAATTGAATACAGGCCTACACTTTAATTATGTCAAAAAAGTGATGTTATACATGACAAAATTAACTAAAACTGTATCATCATAGTATCATACAATATGTAGGCCTACATGAACATGATCAGTACATATTTGTAGGTGTGCTTATTTTTTTTAATTACTGTACTATTCCTAATTTCCTGTACACTGTAGGCCAACACAGCAATACATTAATTTCTAATAATTATACAGTTAAAAGGGAATCTCATACATGTTAAATGTTAGAGGTACACTGTACCTGAATTACACAGGAACAAAAAAAAATGTTTGCACTAGCAATATGAACTGTACACATGTACATATACACTGTCACTGTACAATACTGTAGCAGTCACTTTATAATTCTTAGTTTATCAAGGACAAGTGTTCCATCGGTGACACGCTCGTTCGCTGCAATTATTATGTGAATGAGGGAAAATGGGTGACTATTGCTTGCGCAGTCAGATCCAGTCTGCCTGCTACTGATGACATTTGTGTAAATCATGCTCTTTGATATTTGAGGCACAGAAATAACCAGCACATGTACATCTCTATGTGTACATGCACCTGACAGCATTTTAAACCTGCTGTGTTATGATGAAGATTTGATGATTAATCAAAGTGATTGTACAGGCCACAAAATGTGTAATCCATTCAATTTTTAAATGGCTATTTTACTAGTTTAACATATTATATAATATCAATTTACTCCAACAAGAATGTGGATAAATTATAACCTTCACAAAATATGTACTACAAACACTGTTATCTTTTGAATCTCTACAGCACAGTCTGCATACAAGTAGTACCACCCACCAGTGTTATACATGTACAGTGTATGGTGTTCGCCTAATGAGGTGATTATAATTTTAACACTTGGCCTGCTTGTCTTTCACAGGTTGCATTTCATGCACCATGCTTAGATCAGGGAGGGAAATTGTCATGGCCCCCTCCGTGCTAAGACACAGGACAAGCACTGTAGACAGGGTTGCCTGGTTGAGATTTTACTTGCCAAATACACCAAATTTTCTTTTTAATAAGGGCTGGCCGATGTTTAGATAATATCGAAATTACACAATGTTGAAAAAATATCGTCTACACCATAATGATCTCATGATCATTTCAAAATATCACCAGAGGCACGATATGACCAAAAATACCATCGATTATGAAAACCTAATGGGGTAAATGCATGCACTGCAGTGGGAGGGACTAAAAAATCCCTAGCTACATGTATGAATGCATACTCTGCACACGAGTGCTACTGTCTGTACACAGGGAGGTGGGGGACAGAAGAGAAACCTCCATTCTCTTCAGCTATCAAACTTGTGGTATTGAAAGCGATAGAGCATTTAGTATAACTGTCAACAATCATAACAACTCTATCAAAACGCTGCCCACCAAAAATGTAAAAACAATCAGCACCATGAATCTCCTGATCTAGTTACAACAGGGTCTACAGAAAGCAACATTGTTTTGACTACATTTTGATAACAGCCCTACAGGGCTGCAAGTTCAGCCTAAAATGGATTTATCTTCTTCATCACAAATCTGTTTTTCAACTCTGGCGATAAATCGTGTTATCGACGATGTTCTTTCCACGATAATCAAATGAGGTTCAGATCAAATTTCGCCACCCCTATTTTCAATTTTGTTTGGCATTCAAAAATTGAGTTACTGTACCTGCCAAACAGATTCATGGTGTTTTACAAAACTTTGATGAACAACATACACTGTACATACTCTGATGTAATCACTATGAAGCTGATCAAAATACAATAAAAAGGCTGCTTGCGAAATCCATAACACTAGTGATTGCATTTGTCAAACATCTGTGACAGCCCGATTGATTCAAACATGTACTGTAGTGTGGGGCATAAAGGAAGTTGCAAGCCTACGGGTACAACCTTATTTGACTCTACTCTCTAGTACAGTGTTCATGGCTCTTGTAAAGGAAGGAGTACTCGGGAGTTTGCTGAACACAAGTTCTGATAAATCATCAAATGATTCAAACATTTAAGATGCCAGTACATTCAGGCTGGCCTCACAAAGTGTCTGTGCCAGACATGTCCCCAATTACATCCTAATTTAATTACATGCCTCATTACATTCCTGAATTAAGCCAGATACTGACCAGGAACTAATCAATAATAGCCCACAGTGGTTTGGTAAGGTCATTGGCGAGAGATTGACAGCTTGCCATGACCAGGTTCATCTCTGGAATGTCAACTATTTATATATTTGCCATTTAGAATAAAAACAACAACAAAAAACTCTTGCCTTGCTTTGTTTGTTATTTTGCACAGATTATGCAGATCTACCTCCATGCATGGATCAATATGTGCACTGAAGACAATAAGTAGGGATTTACTAATCCTTCTTAATCCTCTTAATGCAATACAGTACCATTCTAATATGGTTCAACTTCAGCGAGTCATTCACACCTCCGAATTGAAGTTCATTATAATTCAATGGAAACTAAAAACAAGATTTCTCCAGCTAGAGTCTATGGAGATATTGAAATCAAATCATCTCCAAAGGGTTCAAACTGAGGTAAGACTGGCTTCAAATCAGGATTCTTAATTCAATTTGCTGTTTTGTAAACCTACAGTCTAAACAATAGTTCTTTGACTTCTTTCCTACATGGTCTTGGTAGTGTTAATGACTTGCTGGACCTACAAGAAGGGTATTGTATTGTGGAAGATTAGGATTTAGGAGGATTAGTAAATCCCTACTCACAGCTTCCAGTTTAAGTGCTAATTTGCAAGTGAACATAACCAGGAAAGAGTTACGGTAAGCAGAAAGGAATGAAACTGTAGTGGAAGAAACAGGATTGCAGTGGAAGAAACAGAATTTCAATGGAAGTGACAATATTGTAGTAGAAGGAATGGATCTAGTAGAAGGAATAGTAAATAGAAATGGACTTGTTGGTGATTACAATATTGTGGGGGAAAGAATGGCAGTAGAAGGAACAGAGTTGTAGGAACAGTTAGGAACAGAATTGCAATGGAACGGATGACATTTGTCATTCATTTCAAAAATTCTTTATACAAATCCGAAATTTTGCACTTTTCCTCACTTCTCCTAAATCAAATCAGAGCAAAATGAAATGTCTTTTTGCAAACACAACCTTTATACTTGAATGGAAGTTTTACTCTTGAGTAGAATATTTTCAAAAGAGAAACCATCACAAATAAAGTCCGAATGAGCTCTATGCAAATTTGTCAGTAGAATTTGAACAGACAGTACAATATACAGACATACATGTAAGAACAAATCATGAAGAATTGCCATCAAAGACTACAAATTATGTATAAAATTATGGATCCTACTACAATGTAACTGTTCTTGAAATGCACTGTCTACAAATGCCATGGAAATCTTTCCGCTCGTGCTGTAAATACAACAGGGCACAAGATGTAGTAATGTATATGTACATGTATTGTAATTTCAAGCCCATCCCTTTAAACATTATGAGATTCTCATCATTCTCTTTTGTTGTAACTTGTGATAAATCATAACTACAACAACACAAATTTGCAATCTTTATTCAGTCATAAGAGCAAATCTCTGCATAAAAGCAAAATCTGCCTACTTTCCCTACTTTATGGGCAAACCACAGAATGGAATGCATCTATAGAAATGATGTTTTCAGCTATTGTCAAAAACAAGAAATAATCCACCACTTATCTCCTCTAGCAGACCTTTCAGTTTCGGTTCTGATTACACTACCGGCTGTATGCACATGATTCTAGGTATTCCACCTCCCTGATTGCATACCGTTACTTATTGTGGAGAAAATGAAGATATAGTCATAGGCCTATACATGTACACAGGATTGGCACTTGGCAGGAATATGGTGTTTGTGACCAAACTGTTCCGAAGCAGCTCTCATAAATCAACTAAGATGTAAATCTCTTTTTGATATTGCTTAGTATTGTAAGTTACTCAATAACATTTTTATTGACTGGATAATACACGTTCACGTAGGCCTACTTTGTAATTTGGCAAGTTGTAGGATCTGATTAGTTGCTACATGGAGTTAGACTTAGAGGTGAATGAAACCCAGACATTTGAAGAATGCAGAACAATAACAGAAAGAAACTAGCTAACTTTATGAATGTTCTTAACATTCATGAATTAATCCTTATTAGGGAGGATTCTCACATTGACAAATCTGCCACTTTTCGTGATAGAGCATGGAGAACTTCTCACTGTCTTGTCAACAAATTTTAATGTTTTGTCATGTTTATCAAATATTAATTTCTTCTGTAAGTACATGTACCCACAAAAATGATTCTGCATGTTTTCCTGAATTAATTGGCTCACCTTTTCAACTGATACCTGAGACTAGAAAACGTCAATGATGTAGCACTCATCCGGCATCTCGCAACCTTATACTGGTCAAAAAATTAAAATTTGATGTCCTGGAATTTTGAAAACATTTTTTGTGATTTTATTTGTGATTTTGAAATTGCATAAATTAGCATGATTAATGAATTTTGAAATTTTGTGTACAAGTTTTGAAGCCCCCACCTAGCCCTATCATATAAAAAAATCAGAATGAATATTGGTCAAGAAATGAGGGAGAAGCAATTTCTGTTATTTTTGGAATAAATCTGCATAAATTACCATAATTAATTGATGAAGCAACAGTTAAAAATTCTGGGTACAAGTTTAGTGTACCAAGCTTAGCTCTACCAGGATAAAGCAAACTAAATCAAAATTGGTGAGAAATGAATGAGAAGAAGCATTTTTTGTGATTTTATTTGTGATTTTGAATAAATTTGCATAATTAATTAATTTTAAATTTGCATAATTGATTTATTTCAAAATTTTGTGTAGAAGTCTTGAAGCCCCACCTAGCCCTATCAGATCAAACAACAGAATGAAAATCGGTCAAGAAATGTGGAGAGAAGCATTTTTTGTTATTTTGGAATAAATTTGCATAAATTATCGTAATTAATTATGGAGTATAATTTCAAAATTCTTATAGAAGTTTAATGTGCATAACTCAGCCCTACCAAATAAAGCAATCACAATCAAAATCGGTTGAGAAATGAAGGAGAAGAAGCATTTTTTGTGATTTTGAATAAATTTGCATAAATTAAGATGTATAATGAATTTCACAATTCTGTGTAGAAGTTTTAAATCCCCCACCTAGCCCTATCATATGAAACAATCAGAATCAAAATCGGTTGAGAAATGACGAAGAAGAAACATTTTCAAAACTGTGGACGGACGGACGGAAGGACGGACGACGGACGCCACGCCATGACATAAGCTCATCGGGCCCTTCCCTTCGGGCCGGATGAGCTAAAAAAGGAAAAGTTGTGAAACTACAAAACCAAAAAAAAGTACGTAGTAGCAGTACAGCTGTATGAATATAATAATTATCGTACTAGGGAGGATTCTTAATTATTAAGAATCCTCCCTAGAATGATAAAATGAACTTTGAACATTCATAACTCTTGAATGACTATGCCAAATTTGCTCAAACTTTCAGTAGATTCATTCTCTTATTGTTTTGTAACATTCTTTAAAATCAAATACGTAAATGTCTGGGTTTCATTCCCCTTTAACGGAATATGACGTTGATAAATTGTAAGCAAATAAAGCAATGATATAAGAAACAATATGTAGGCCCCAAAAATCAAAACAAGCCCCTCCTTGGTCACAAAAATTTATTTTTGACACCTGCAGGTAATTTTTTTATCCACATAAAAAGTTAGGAAAGCCTGCCTTCTGTTGAACAAACATAATTGAGTTGAGTACAAAGCTACTGGCCTGTGACTTAGACTAAAATCCTCCTAATAAGTTCAAATTCCAAAGTACAGCTAACTTTGAATAGTTTACACAGTACAACTACATGCAGCTTAAGCTTAATGAGCTTACCTGAAGTCCACACAAAATCAATACCATACCAGAAGAACAGTTATATGATAGGGAACTCCTACAAAATGAGTCACTGGTACCTTACAGTACAGGAGACCACACCTCCTTATTCACTCCATAGTAATGCTGGAATTTCTGGTACATGTACTATTTACATGTATTGTAAAATCAAATGATTTAAATTCTTTATGAACCACTACATAAATTGACAAACATACCCATGATTTTCCTAAGCCAAGGATACACATCCAAACATCCAAACATAAAGATACACATACACACCATAGTCAAAAACACATACACTGTAGACACACACACACATGGGCACAAACAGATAGGAATAAACATGCACACACACACACACACACACACACACACACACACACACACACACACACAAATACATGTATACTTGCACATGCAAGCATTTTACTAGTTTTACACAGGGACAAAGTAAACTCAAAGAAACATACATAATATGGGCCATTGCAAAAAAATAGGACTTTGCAATAACATTTAAATGACAAAAGTCAGTTCAACCCCTTAGTTCTACTGAGGCATTCCTGAAACCCCACTTCGCATCCAATTATGAACTTTAACTGTCTTGTGAATTGACAAGTAAATAGTAACTTGGTAGGTCTGACATGTTTACAGAAATTATTAATCAGTTTCATAACTTGTAAACATAGATTCATGGTTAATGATTAAGATCCACTCTTGTCACCAGCAGGGTTCAGATTATTTCACAAACTTCTTTCACAGACTTCCTGTGTCTGTTACACACACCTTTTAAATTGGATCTCCACTGGCATATTGTATACATGTACATGTAGTTTTTCAAACAAAATTTTGCAAATTATCCCAGATTTTGTTGTTCACAAAGTGGTACTACATGTATCAGTAGCTAGAGTAAGAGTAATGCTGAATAATTCCACGTGATGCCAGTTTTCAACAAATCATACATGTACAAATTGATTCTTACATGCATGTTTTCATAATTAGAGACAGCAATTTTCCGTTTCAAAAAATTGACTTTTCCGTTTCTGAAAACCTGTAACTCCGTTTCAACTTGATCTTAAATGGAAATTCTTTTTTGTCATAGAAAATATACACAGCAAATACACGAATTCTGTATTGCAAAGGTGAATTCCATGAATTTTCACATGAAAAGTAAACAACTGAAGCGGATTTTCTGTTTTGATTCACCGGTAAACGGAAAATTACTGTCCCTACATAATGCTTGTTTTTGTGCTTTCAATTTAATCAGTTACACTGTATTTGGCATTAACACAGGTGATTTCTAGACATACATGTACATGTACATTAGGGTGGTTCTTATTTTACAAAAGTCTGAAAAACCATGGTCTCACCCCTTAAAATGGTTCAGTTGCATGAAAAACTTATCCTGACAAAATTTCAGGAACATTGAATAATATTTAGAGGTAGCTCAAAAGCCTCAAAGTTGGGTGCTCACAAATTAGGTATATGTAGTCCCGCATACAGTAAATTATGTATTGTACACAAATCCCAACATGTGGAACTGCCATTTATAAATAATTTTCATGGACTTACCTACCTAGACTAGGGTAAGGATTAGGGATATAGGGTTTCCTAACCCTGCCCTAACCTTAAACCGTAACCCTAAACCCTAACCCTAGATATTTGCTGGATACCTTATACTAGGTTTGAGGTTATGATTGGAAACACTTGAAAATGTCTCAAGAACCAAATGAGTTGAAACATATATATCACCTATTATGAACTATACACCAGCTGGAAGGATTTGTCTTTAATTTGTTTACTGAAGGGGAATCAAGCGTGAACATACCAGCATTTTATTTCTCTTGTGCCCTGATAGAAAATATCCTATAGAAAGCTACACAGATTTGCATGCTACAACGGATAATAACAGTAGTTATTTTACAATTAGTCAACATTTGACCACAAGATTCTACAGGAGAATCCTTGCATAGTTTACTTCACAAGTTGAGGACTAACTCCAATTAAATGTTATTAATGATTAAAGCCCAAAGGAAACATCATTGAACTTCAGGTAAAACAAATTGTCAAAATTTGATCTGAGCTACATAATAGTGCTTAAATGAACAACTTAACGTCCTACCATATAAAAGTTTGAAATATGCTGCCATGGGCATAGTATGCATAGATAAACACCCCCTCCCTTCCCCTATTTATTGCTTGGGTTGACTATTTATAAATAGTCACACATATTACATAATAGTCTATGGGAGGAAATAGTCAAAGTCAGGAGAAGGTCACACTGGATAAGTCAAGATTTTCACTCTTTTAGAACACTAAATGTTCACTTTAAAGTACAATTTTTTCAAGGCTTCATTTCTAGACCTTATCATCGACATTTAGAGCATGGAGGATTATATAGCTCAAATATTTTAAACTGTAGTAATTTTTAAATTGTGTCTTAAATTAGCGCCCAAAGTTGGTTGTGACTAACAAAGACTCAGCAAAAAAGTGATTGTTGATCACAATAGAATAATTCTAGGGGGTTGCTCAGTCTGTATAAGTACATGAACAGCTACCAGCTTAACATAAATAACAACAGATGTCATTTATGTACCTCAAGTAAGCATGGTACTTTGTGCCATGAGAACCTCTACATGTAAATACTGTTTATCCAGCATATTAGAACAATATTTATTGAGTGGGTATATTCTTGATGCTCGATCTTGTTCTACTTTAATACATAAACAGTAATAGAATTCTTGTATGTACTTTCATTTTTTTTTAAACTTCAAACATGGTTCTTTGTATCATGAGTTCTCCATAAATACTCCTTGAAAATAGCTCTAAGATGTGTGATGAATGTTTTTAGGGGTATTCTTCCATACAGAGTTTCCCTGACCAGTAGGTCATCAGGCATGTTAGAACAATTTTGAGGGATATTTTTTTTAGAACAAAGTATCCCCTGATGCTCAATTATAATTGCCTTGACATCAACTCATTGAAAATATAAATGTGTTTTTTATGTACTTCTATTGTTGTTCTGAACTCAAACAAACATTGCACTTTTTACTGCGAGAACTGCTAGTTCAACAATGTTAACTTGTGCTAAAACTATTCTAGAATCAAGTCAACTATGCAATGATTCTGCTGTGAAAATCTTGTGGCCACACATTGACTCATTCTAAAAGTCAATATCCCTTGTGGCAGGCAAATCTGTTGTGTATAGCTTTCTATGGGATTTATTCCTATTAAGGCATGAGAGAAATAAAGTACTGGTATGTTCATGCTTGATTCTTCTCAAGTAAACAAAGTAAAGACAAATCCTTCAAGCTGGGAGATCCACTCCAGCTGGTGTATAGTTCATAATAGTTGGTGTATATACTATAAATATATGTTTCGACTCATTTGGTTCCTTGAGGCATTTTCAAACTTATGTTCCCAATCATGTCATTAACCTTCAAGGTACCCAGCAAGTATCTTGAGTTAGGTTTAGGGTTAGGGTAGGGTTAGGGTACCCTAACCCTAACCCTAGTATGCATTGGTAAGCCCATGAAAATTGTTTATTAATGGCAGTTCCATGGTACAATTTGTGCACCCAACATAAATCACTGTATGTGGGACTACATGGGTACCTAATTTGTGAGCACCAAACTTTGAGGCCTTTGAGCTACCTCTAAATATTATTCAATGTTCCTGAAATTTTGACAGGATAAGTTTTTCAAGCAAATGTACCATTTTAAGGGGTGAGACCATGGTTTCTCAGACTTTTGTAAAATAAGAACCACCCTAATGTACATCGCCAAATTTTCCAAACTTCCTTATTGTAAAAATCAGTAATTGTACCTCTGACATTATTATGAACACAAATCATAAATATTTGAAACGTGTAAGGAAGGTTACTAAAAATGGATTCAGAGCATATTTCACATTAAATAGTTCTGCTAAAAATATTATTTAAAAAATAATAATTACCGAAAATTGGTATTTTAAGCCCCAAATTTCCAAAATTACTGAATTGTGTTTTGTGGGTGCGTGTACATGTCTTATTACTTCATGAAAAACACTATTGATGGTAGGTGTTTAAATGGCAAACATACTGCTTATTAGTGGATACTATTAGAGTCACACACATACATGTACACTGTTGGCAATAAACTGACCGACACAAGAAAAATGGGGAGGGGGTGCCTTCAGTCTGCTAATAAGGTCTGCATTATACTGATACAATGTCTCCAAAATTTATGTTCAAGTTCTAAAACACTACAAAAGTGATTGGTGGTAAATATAGAAGAAATGAAGAATACTTACTAAATGCTTTGTTTGGTTTGACGAGCTTCATTGTAAATTCTTCGTTCACCGGTAAATCCTTGAGCGCTTTGGCCACTTCATAATGCCTGCACCCAATGAGCTCCCGGTCGTTTATCATCACTATATGATCGCCAACGTCTATATGGGCATCTTTGGACATAACGGATCCTTCTTTTATGCGCTTAACGAAGGCGTAACCCGCACCATTGTCAGTAATTGTGAGTCCAAGAGCTGGCTCTGATTTGTTGACGGCAATCTCATATTTCTGGCCCTTGATGTGTGCGTAGATGCTATCGTTGAGACCGATTTGACCACCAAGTAAATGCTCCATGTCAACTTTGAATGTGTTGAGTGTGCAAAACAATATCTACATCACAGAAAATAAATTATAAGAACAAAAGATTTTTTTTATGATAATCGATTACAGTCATGGTAAGAAAAAGTTGATTTGAAATTTTCAAAGTATTGAAATGTAGG
>JZLH01S0065153.1:0-14252 GCA_001188425.1 Eucidaris tribuloides | reverse complement strand
TATACAGTCTGAACAAATATACTCTGTATACTTTAGGATACAAAAGACACAGACAAAAAAAAAACTCAGTCTACAAATATAATTTAGAAAGTACTCCTGGTACTTATTTATTGATCACAGTAGATATAAAAATTATAATCCGTTCTAGTTCTTTGTCAATAAATATACTGTAAATGGTTGTCGGTTCAACAACAAAAGGAGCATGAAACAAGCCGACTGCTATAAGAGATATCTGTAATTAACGACAGTCATAATGCTACCACACATGTACATACATTCTGAAAAATCCGCATTAAATACCAGCATGACATAAACTTACATGAAACTCAATCAAAGCAGATATGTCCAAACTTTTGAGCAACCATTAATCCATGGGAGACGATATGCTTTCAATGTAACACTCATTCTCCATAGACCCCAGCCCGAGATATCTTGTATTTAGCCTCCAATGGGTTAATGCAAAGCCTGTTGGCTGATGATGCTCTTTCCACTAATTGAACATGTGCAGACCACAAACATTTCACTATGAATGAATGAAAAGTTTGCAGAGAGAAACCTTCTCTCTGCAAACCTTTCATTCATTAATACAATTCGTTCCTACTGGGGGCTTATTAAATATTAATGAGCTCAGACGTAAGGATTGTTTCTCGGGTATTTGTAACCAAGTAAGCCGTGGCATTGCCGTTACCCAGAGTGGCCTGGTGGTTGTGCCGCTGACCGGATATCAGTAGGTTTCAGGTTCGAATCCTGTTGGGTCAATCTTTTTCTGAGTCATTAAAAATAACAGATCAAGCATTTGATCTTATTTATCATTACTTTGATAATACAGAGATGAACAGCAAATTTATTCTGCATTTCACTATGAGTTACACAAGAATATGTCCTGTCTATTTGAAAAAAAAAACTCAGCAAATTCCTGCATTTGTGTATAAATACTTTTATTACTTGAATTTTCCTCCTCCAGTTACACTGGCCTCCTTAGATCTTGAAGAGTCTTGCTAAGTAGCACAATTTCTTTTCTGTTAAGTGACAATCACACCAGGATCACAACAATCTTGAGAGACAACTCATTAATTTTTTGTCTGATTACAACCAGAAATAATGAAAATACATTAAAAAAAATACATTTTTAAATAAACTAAAAATAACCCCAATTAAACATAAAACATTTTGAAAATGGATTCTAGAATTGTAACAACTTGAAGTGTACAAAATTACAGTGAAGTCAATGAATACAGAAGAAATGTAAAATTTTAAGCAAGTTATTTCATGTGCTTCAGTTTAAATACATTTTTTTATTATCATACATGCAAAAGAAAGGGTAAATAAACTCAGGATTATGTCATCTGTTTTGTAATTGTCCTCATGACTTTCCACATGTGATAGGAATTAGCTGTTTCAGTGATCTTTTAGGGGTTGAAATTTAGAAAAGTACAGCGATAGTCAGTTATTAGTCAGCTATTATGTTAACATTTGACTTCATTTGATCTTTGAACAACATATATGACCTTTGACCCAAAGTTTACATTGAAGTCTCTCTATGGCATCTACCATCCAAGTTTGGATACACATGGGCCAATGGTTGCAAAGTTATCAAACCAAGTAGAAACATACAAGTATATTTTAACATTTGACCTTTGACCTTTGACCTACACATGTGACCTTTGACACCCAAATGACAGTACAATCTCTGCAAGGCATCTACCATCTAACTTAACGAGCTAATGGTTGCCAAGGTACCATCTCTAAAAGAAACTTGCAGGTATATTTTAACATTTGACTTCATTTGGCCTTTGACCTACATATGTGACCTTTGACCTGAAATAAGATTAAGGCTTCTACCATCCAACTTTGGTAAGAAAATTACCAACTCCAAACTGCACTTATACACATATTGTTCCTATTCAAAACAAATGATTTTGTAGAGAGCCATTGCTATAATCTCATGAAGACGTCAAATTTCTCACAATATTCACAATAAAACAAACATAGACTGTTGACATAATTCTGAAAATGACTCTAAAGAATTTCAGTTATTTGCAACATCCTACCCAACTCTTTGATCATTGATCAGTATTTTTGTTTATGTAATCTTAAATCACATTAATGAATGCATGATATAACACTTCATGAATAGAATGTTGGAAAAATAAGGAACATTTACTGTATTATGCCATACAATTCGCGCACATATATTTTCAAGATTTTGCTGGAAGACTGGAAATTTGTGAGAGTTATTTTTGCAATTTTATTGAACTTTCCATTCACTTTGTAAAGTTACAGTATATCAGAAAGTGAAAATTTTTGCAGTTCTTAAGTCACAAAATTCCTACAAATAAATCCGTCGCAAAATATTGAGCATATTCAGTATGTCATTTACAACAGAAGTGACAAATGTTTTCATATGAAATTATCCTTCTTTTCTGTCACATCTCAAAACTACTGCAACACAAATCTCATCAGCAGGCTGCTTGATATGGTTGCAAACTGAAGGCAACAAGTTGTGGACAGAAAACTGTCACAAGTATGAACTCAGGATCAATATCTTGACACATATTATTACATCAAGAGCTTTATTTCTAATGTAAATGAGTACACACATCATCTTCAGCCAGTGATTACACTTCTTGATTCACATTCTCAAAGTAAAGTTTTACTTACAAACCATGTTTAACTCGTTGGAGACAATTTCACTTCACTATAACACACATTTTCCATAGACTCCAGTCCAAAATATCTTGTTCACAGACTAAAAAAATGAGCAAGTTTAAAACTTTTGTATGCAGTATTGATTTGTTGCGCATCATGAGGTACAACTGTGTGTTTTACATGTTATTGATTACATGGTATTTCTGGGATTTTTGAATGTGTGTATCTATACTAGGCTACAAGCCAATGTAGGCACTCAAGTGTGGTGCAGTCGATGGGTATGCCTCTGCACTCTTACTTCAATTTCAGTTTCAGTTCCAATACCTTATGCATAAGTCCACCTGTTCTATATGAGGCAAGACTGTGAAGCTTTTTTCTGTTTGCAAGTTTTCAATGGTGATTGGTTAAGCTTGATCATTTGCCCCAATCTCTCTGCCATATTTTGCATCAAAAAATAATGCATGCACTCATGGTTTGCTGAGTGATTTTTACCAGGAGTCTCGATGATGGCCTTTTACTCCAGAGCATTACTCGAGAGCTTTTGGAGCTGCTACCCTCCAATCCACCTTCCGATCAGCGAGGGTAACTCTTTCTCCAATCTTCAACGCGACTTCTCAAGGTAACTACCAATCCCAATGTCCTTTCAGATCAAATGGTTCATGGAAATGTCCTGGAGAACACAGGTGACTATGCCCCAAAACACAACCTTTCCATGGGATTTGTACAGGTGACTTGGACTGAGACTAAGACCGAGTCCAACAGAAATTGGCCTCGGATACAACACTGGTCCACGAGGGGTCTTAGACTGTCTTGATCTGTTCGTGAGACTTGTGATGGAACACAAAGGAGACACACCTAGTATTCTAAGACCAAGGCCACTCCAAACACAACCTTTCCACAGGATTTGTACAGGTGACTCGGACCGAGACCAAGGTTACCAGAGGCCGGCCTCGATACAACACAGGTCCGTGAGGGGTCTTAGACCGTCTTGATCTGTTCATGGGACTTGTGATGGAAGACGAATGAGACGTTCTGGGTGTTCCACACCCCCTTCAGTGCTGGGTCTAGGATGCCACGTTTGTCTGCACAGTGGTTCCACTGGGAGAGGTCACTGCCGCAGTTAGACTCCGGGGGCGGGGGCGGACCTGGATGTTGTTCACGCAGCGTCTGCACTTGAATCTGGTTATTAAAGGAAAAATAAGTCATTTAATAAGACATACATGTAATAACGCTTGGTATAGATATAACAAGACATTTGTTGTTGTTGTTTAATTACTAATTAATAACCATCCTGCCAAGCCACAACATCATTCCACCCTCATGGCTATAGTTATCCCTGGAATGTGCCAATTTATACAAAGGTAATAAACCTATGAACCTAGAATTTCGGCAAATTTCATCCCAAATCTAATCAGTGCATCCACACTTCATGGTGCATGCCTGGGCCAAGTATGATCAAAATCCACCCAGATATTCTCCAGATATTTACAATAACGAGACAGGGTATATGGACACACTAAGAAAGCGAATACGAAAGAAATGAATTCATTCTCCTTTTGGCAAATTATTTTCTTCTACTCCTACCAGGATTTGAACTAAAATGTTCTTTTTTATGTTTTTTTTTTTTTTTGGGGGGGGGGGCGATGGCTAATTTGAATGTGTTTTGAGTCTGATTTTGAGTCTGATTAACATGATTCTGTATGTTAACTCTACAAGGTAAATTGACCAGTCTTTTTATTTTTGATTGCTGTTTTTTATTGTATTTTTAATTTATTCTTTTAATTCATTTTTATTTATCATTTTTTTTATTATATTTTATTTATTTTTTTTTTTTTATTTATTTTTTTTTATATTATTATTATTTATTATTTTTTTTTTTGGGGTGCGGGGGGGGGGGGTCGGGCTTAATGCACCATAACTGCCATCCTACTAAATAGAAGTTGTCCTACATATTGTCCCCGCAAGTTTGTCCTTACTTGTCATTGTGTCACTGAGAGTGTCCTCATTTAGCCGAATAGTTCGGAGTCACCACCGAGAAGTGCCTCTCGACGTCCTCCTCGCTGTCGACGACGCAGCTAGATAACGCCTTCTTGTGAGCCTGTCGCTGGAAAATCTTCTCCTCAATGCTACCCGTCTATTGGAAAATAAATAACACGTAAAGTTAGTGGTGAGAAGTGTGTCTCTATGTTTTCCTCGCTGTCGATGACGCAGCTAGATAATGCCTTCTTGTGATCCTGACGCTGGAAGATCTTCTCCTCAATGCTGCCTGTCTATTAAAAGACAAATATGAGTCTTATCAAATTAAAGGGAAAGTGCAACACTTGAAGTAGTCCTCAATTTATGACACAATGCTCCCAAAATCAAGTATACTGTTTAAAGCTTCTGCTGTGAAAATTTCGTAGTCACACATTTTCTTTTTTTGTTATTACAAAATGCTGTAGTGATGAAATTTGCTGTATAGCTTTATATAGGATCAATTTTGATCAGTGCTGGAGATTAATTCAGTACTGGTATTAAAAAAGCCTCACTTGTTTTCAGGATTTTGCGATCTCATTGTTTCATCTTAGGTTTTACACTTGGGCTAAAAGCAGAGTTTCATTCATGTGTGTTGGAATGGAACCGTCCTCATAATTGGGGCAGAGCTACTTCAACTACAAAAAAAGAAAGAAAAGATTATTACAATTAAAAAAACAGATTGGCTGTGTGAAATCAATGCTGCCGCTTTCATTCTGAGTCAGGCGGAAGTTAGCAACTCAGCAAAAATGTCCATGACATTGATATATAGTATCTGCAATCGGCATCAGGTATATGCGATATAAAGAATTGAGGACAAATTCTTCCAGCCTAAACATACACATGTATACTCTATCTTGTGTATATATTGGTATATGTTTCAACTGGTTTGGGTAGTAATACTGCTTGCCACTTACTGCTAGCAACCTGTAGATGTAACACTGTTTCTTCTGTCCGTCACGCCACACCCTGGCCATGGCCTGATCGTCATTGGCCGGATTCCAGTCGGGGTCGAACATGACGAGACGATTGGCTCCGATCAGATTGAGGCCACACCCACCCGCCTTGCTGCTCAGCATGAAGATGAACTCGGGACTCTGTACAGTGAGAAGGTATGGAATCGGGTCAATCAGGATTAACAATAAAAAGACATGACAAAATTCACCCAGTATATCAAG
The DNA here is from genome assembly GCA_001188425.1 of Eucidaris tribuloides. Classification (NCBI taxonomy): domain Eukaryota; kingdom Metazoa; phylum Echinodermata; class Echinoidea; order Cidaroida; family Cidaridae; genus Eucidaris; species Eucidaris tribuloides. The sequence continues at coordinate 8,412 of JZLH01S0065153.1, read as the reverse complement.
GAGAAATTTCCCCTTCCATGAATAAAGATTTGATGAATAAAGAACATTTTTAGAAACACAATATTGAAAGTTTGAACAAATTGGTTACGTCATTCCAAAGATAATGATTGTTTTTTTTTATTTGCATAAGTTTGGCTGTCGTCCTCTGCAGATAGTCTTTGTTTTCCAAGTAGGTGATATCATACAAATTTATTACACATTGTTGTATTTTTTCATGAAAAATGAAAAATTACTCTCATTATTTCTCTGGTATGCATGGGCTAAGATTAATTTACATACCTTTTAAAAAGGGTTAGCCCTGAAAATTAAAATTTATAAAAATTTATATTTAAAGTCAATTGGAGAGTTGTTTTGGTATGACATCACATACTTGCATAAAAGTGCCATATGGAGAAGGCAACAAAGATTTATACCAAATGAGAAACCCTGAATCCCCTTCCCCTAAGCATCATTCCAAGCACGTTTGGTCTGAATCCAATCATGCATTTCAAAGATGATGAAAATGTGAAAAGTTTACGCACAACAAATGATACACAACTAAAGACACACAACAAACAGCGAACAACAAATGACAGACAAAAGCCATCGCAATAGCTCACTTGAGCCTGTGGTAAAAGAGGTCTGTTACTCACGCTTGGATTGTTAAAGCTATCCACCACTTTGGCTCTCTTCTTGATTGACATTGAACCATCAAGACGAACATACAAATACCTGCAATAGGAGACGAATACAGATAATGGCATCAGATTGGGAGGGGGGGGGGGTACTTGATCCCCCAAATGATATTTGATCATGGTACAGAGGCTTGTAATGATAAATTTTGTGTTTCTGACCCCCTAAATAATTTGGCTCATTATGCCACTGAATACAGACATACAAGATAGAACAAGGCAAATCAGTCAGTTAAAAAAATAATAATGATAATATGAGAATTGGAACCAGATTTACATTGTCTTATAATAATGATAATAATAATAAAGGACATTTATATTGCGCAGATAATATATAATACTATAATATAATAATATAATAATAACTATAATAATATACTCTACTGCACATTACAATATAATTATTTTGCATACACATGTTACAAACACAATTCGGGTTAAATTCCAATATTACACAAATGGGTTTTTAACCTCTTTTTAAACTTATTTACGGAAGGTGATTGTCTCACAAACAATGGAAATTTATTCCACATTTTGGGGGCAGCATACAAAAATGCTCTGTCACCAAGGGTAACTTTTGACTTTCCTGATGGATGTTTCAGTAGTGTATTATCTTGAGAACTTCGGAGACGGTAGTGCATTTGAGTAAATATTTTAATTCTAAAAGCTGTTGTATGTATACTGGTGACTTGCCATGAATTGCTTTGAATATTATTAACAGAGTCTTAAATATGATTCTTGTTTCACCGGTACCCAATGCAACTCTTTCAGTAACAGACTACAATGTGAGAAACGAGGAGAGTTTCAGACTAACCTAGCACATGCATTTTGTACCCTTTGTAGTTGATTGCTAGGTAAACCCAAAAATAAACTATTACAGTAATCCAACCTACTTGAAACTAATGCATGGATGATCTTTTCGGTACTTCAGGAGTTAAGTATTTTCGAATGTGCCTAATATTGAACAGATAATAAAAGGAATTTTTACAAACTTCAGCAATGTGTTTATCAAATGTTAAATGTGAATCAAACCACACTCCTAGGTTCCTTACTGAGTCAGCAGGAGCTATATGGGCATTCACCACTTATTTACTTTTAACCAGTAATTCATATAATCAGTAGGATGTACCCAAAACAGCTATATCAATTATACTTCTTCAATTTGAGTGCTGTTTCATTGTTTTAAGAATATCACACTGTTTGTGAATGGCAAATGCAACCATGATTTAAGTGAAAATTCTACACAATAGTGTGGGGAGGAAACAGTCACTGCATAGAACATGAATAATTCCTTCTACACATCTAGAAAGAAAATTACAAGAAATTCATTTTTGGTAAGTTCTAATTATTTTGATGATGACAAAACCATTAAAGTAATTAAGCTAACATTGTGTAGCTTCAAATTAAAAAATTGTCAAACTTTGATATCTGAGCTACATAGTAGTGTTTGGATGGACAAGTAAACACCCTAGAATACGAAAGTTTGAAAACTGATGCTGCCACTGGCAAGATATGAATGAATAAACAATTACTACTCAGGGCACCTAGATCCACACACGGTATTAGTCCGTTGGCTGGGTGGGTTCCTGTGTGCATGAAATGTACCCTAAGTTACTCACCACAGGCATGGACTAGACCATCCGACATAACAAAAAAGTGAGGGTAGACTTTTTCTACCCCGGCACTTTTTTCGCTAGAGGGCGTTTTCAAAATGGCCGCCAAAATGCCATTTAATACCGTATAATGACAATTTCACAGGCAATAATTGGGGTAAATTGCACTAATTGTCAGTTTTTTCCTATATATTTTGATGTCAAACATATAGAGTGGTCAGATTCACTAATTAACTGTATTTCTGATAGAGGGCGCTTTTCAAAATGGCTGTCGAATATCATTTAATACCTTAAAATGATGTTTTCCTAGCCATTATATGTGGTGAAATGGCCCAGTTTTTCAGAGTTTCCCTATTGGCTGATGTCAACTGTATAGAAGAGTCAGATTCACCAATAAGTTGTATTCCTGACAGAGGGCGCTTTTCAAAATGACTGCCAAGTGCCATTTAATGCATTAAAATGACGTTTTCGTTTCCACTATACTATGGAGTGAAATTGTCAGTTTTTAATGTTTTGCTATATTTGTCGATGCCAAATGTATAGAAGTGTCAAATCCATTATATAAATGTATTTCTAATAGAGGGCGCTTTCCAAAATGGCTATCAAATATCATTTAATACATTAAAATGACATTTCAATATCCACAATTATCACGATGTGGGGTAAAATTGCCTGTTTTTTTTTCTATATTTTTCTTTCTGTTGATGCCAAGTGTATAGAGGGGTCAGATTCATCAAATAACTGTATTCCTGATAGTGGGCGCTTTTCAAATGGCCGCCAAAATGCTATGTTATACTGTGCACTGACCTTTTCATAGCCATGATATGGTGAGAAATGACCAAGTTTCTCAAAGTTCCATATTAGTTGATTTCAAATGTATAGGTCATATTTAACAATTTAAACTCAGTCCCTGGGCAATTTTCAAAATGGGTGATAAATTCCATAATGACATGTAAGAAGCCACTACAATGTTGTGAAATGGCTTACAATTTTCAATGTTTTCTAATATTTGTCGATGTCTTAATCCGAACAAAATGCTAGCAAGGGCGTAGGCTGGTTTGGGCACGGGGAGGTGCACATTCTTTGGATGTGAAACTAAAGGCACATGGCGAGGGCACATCTCAGGAGTGGAACAAAGGTGAGTAAATCAGGCTTGAAACTAGAAAAAGTGTCAACACAATTGTTGTTGTGTGCAGGGCGAACTCCTATGGCTCTTGTTAAAGTAGATAAGTTAAGTTATGGTTCATAAACCCCAAACGAACTGGGAAAAATCAGGATAAGGTTACCATATGCATTCATTATGACAACCAACTGTGTACTACAATCTTGTGCCATTCAAATGTGACCTGCACCAGTGCGCCAAATGTGCGACCAACAGGTCCAATAGGATCTAGTAGAAAATGATTCCTTTTTGCAAAATCCCAGCAGGTGACATTTGAAAAGCACATGGTTGAAATAAATAGTAGGTAGGTAATAATGAATTCCTGTATTTGACAAGTTTCCGTTTTGTGAGGCTAATCATAGTAACTTTATCCTCATTTTCCCCAGTTTGTTTGAAGTAATGAACCATAATGACATAACTGGCCTACTTATCAAAGTTAAAGTTGTTACTACTGTATATAATTCTGAACAATTATGTTTTTACGGTAAGGAATGACATATTAATCAAAAACACTTGTATTTTGTTTGGATTAAGACATGAACAAATATTGGGCAACATTGAAAATTGTAAGCCACTTTGCAACATTGTAGTGGCTGCTTACATGTCATTATATGCTCAGTCTGAAAATTACCCAGGCATGGATTTTAAATTGGTGAATCTGAACTATACATTTAACATCAACTAATACGGAACTCTGAAAAATTTGGCTTTTTCTCACCATATCATGGCTATGAAAAGGTCAGTACAAGGTATAACATGACATTTGGTGGCCATTTAAAAAGCGCCCACTAAAAGGAATACAGTTGTTTGGTAAATCTGACCCCTCTATACATTGAACAACAAATAAAATAGGAAGATATTGAAAAACTGGGCTATTTCACCCATGCAATGGATATTGAAAGGTCATTTTAATGTATTAAATGGTATTTGGTGGCCATTCTGAAAAGCGCCCTCTATCAAGAAAGCAAATTTTTTGTGAATCTGACTCTTCTATACAGTTGACATCAACCAATAGGGAAACTCTGAAAAACTGGGCCATTCCACCCCATATAATGGCTAGGAAAACGTCATTTAGAGGAATCAAATGACATTTGGCAGCCATTTTGAAAAGTGCCCTCTATCAGAAATACAGTCAATTAGTGAATCTGACCACTCTGTACATTTGACATCAAATTATATACGAAAACATTGAAAACTGTTGCAATTTCACCCCAAATATTGCGTATGAAACCATCATTATATGGTATTAAATGGCATTTTGGTGGCCATTTTGAAAACGCCCTCTAGCGAAGAAAGTGCTAGGGTAGAAAAAGTCTACCCTCACTTTTTTGTTATGTCTGATGGTCTAGTCCATGCCTGTGGTGAGTAACTTAGGGTACATTTCATGCACACGGGAACCCACCCAGCCAATGGACTATATGTCTATGGGAGGAAATGGGCAGGTGAATCGGGTCAACTTACGATTTTCACTTTTTCAAAGCACTAAATAATCATTTTGAAATAAAATTTTTCCAGGGCTTCATTTTTAGACCTTATCAAAGACACTTGGAGCATGGAGGATTATATAGCTCACATTTTTTTTAACTGTGGTCAATATTAGCCTGTGGCTTTAATTTTATCATTATCATTATTATTGTTATCATCATTGTTATTATCATTATTATTATCATCATCATCATCATTATTATTATCATTATCATCATTATTATTATGAGAGATCTTTACCCTCTTAGTCTACAGAGCTGTTCAAAGAGGTCCAGGGTCTGGGTGTAGTTGGAGACCAGGACTACTTTGTCCGAGGTGGTAGTCCGGGTCACGGCAAGGATCAGATCCAGGACCTGCATTTTGCCTGAAGGAATAAAAATAGAACTCTTGGATTAAAGATTGTGTCCATAATAAGCACACCCTTAACTCTTAACTCTTTGTGTGCGGGACCCTAAATCCCGTGCATGCAGAATTAATTTCAAAGAGCGCTCAGTATTGGGAAAGGAAATAACTAACTGACTTCAACTAGCGATAAATTTGCACAACGTTTTTAGGAAAAATGTCGTACAGCAAAGTTGAAGTACATTTTACAGACCTTCTGAATGCATAAAGGCTGTTTTGAAATATACATCTGAATTTTGTAAAGTAATGGTAATTGTAACCAACATACATGTAGTTCTAAGCTTCCTGCTTGAAAATATACAACTCTATTCAAATAATACAAGAGGGTAAACCACAAGTTATACATAAAAACCTGACTTGTTACAAGTTCAGGAAAGAGATGAGTCACCAAATGAGAAGTGAATGAAGAGATTATCAGTGAATAGCACGTCTTATTGTAATTGACCTTTCCAGAATTCTTCAAAGTTCACTTGTGTCTAATCCTGCGTCCTATTGTATCATGAAGCCTTGATTGTATTTATCCGATTTTCCTGGTTCCTTAAGAATCTAACATAATAATCCCATACTTGAGGAATGTAAACAATACAAAGAGATTACTGCTAGTATCGGAAAAATCAGTGTAATTCGGGTGAATACAATCGTTTCTACGTTTGAATGTGAAATGCGAATCCCGCACGCTGCAGGGAGTGCATGGGTGCGAATACCGCGTGTAAAGAGTTAAGGTGTCAAGTATTTTTGAACAGTGACATGTTGAGCAACTTCTGGAGTGCAGTGTCAATGTTGAACAGCGTTAGATACACACAAATGTTGATGGAAAGTGTTGTGAACAAAATCGCAGATAAAAGTATACCCTTTATAGCAATACAAATCTTATTTTAAAATTGTTAGAATTTCCGAAGTTAGAGTGAATTTTGTGGGTTATCAAATTTGGAAACAATAGATATAAACATAACACAGAAATGCCATATTTTTCCTATTCACACAGAAAACTGTGATAAAATCTCAAATTTGAAAGAACATATCCAATGCAAAACTATCACTTTTATGTGTGATTTCAGGGCTGTCTATCTACTATATGAAAATGAAATGACAGGAGCATATTATTGTCATACTTCTTATTTTATTCACATTTATTTAAGAAGTACAATCTGTGGCGCCGACACATTAAGAGTTAAAATAAGCTTAGCAAGTAAATAAGCTAAAATCATTTTTAATGTAAAGATTCACATACATCTTCTCCTCTCACAAAAGCCTTTAGGCTGAAAGTTGGATTTCGTGAAAATAAACATTGGTAAAATTCAAATTAGAAACCACCAATGAAACGTCGCTAACTGAATTTGAATTTTATACAGTCGTTGAAATAGTCTGACTGCCAAACCTGATTCTTATATCATCTAGTGAAAACTGAATACCTGCTGATCAAAGCTAACAAGGTAACAAATTTGCAGTTGGAGGATTGTCATGCAATCTCTGCTACGGTTGGCCTCTGTGAAATTCAAAACTAGTACGTGAAAGCTACATCCCGTGTCTGAAACCTAGACCCCCGTTACGAACTACAACTCGAGCAAAGGACCAATTTCAAATAATTTATTGTGTAATATCGGGTCTTAAAAGCCAAAGTTTAGTTTTGGGAATTTTTTGTTATTTGAAAGCTTTATGCCCCAAAGTCATAACCCTGCAATAATAGATTCTGAAAGTCTTTAGTTTTTTTTTTTATTATATAATATACACTATATGTACTATATATATATATAACTATATAACTATATTAACTATATTAAACTATATCTTATATTATAGCATCCAAAGGGTTAAAAAGGCTTTAAGGTACATATGTTAGTCCTCATTGAAAGAGCAGACTCCTGGTTCTTTTCAGATGAGGTATAGCTGGGATGCTATAAATGTAACATATAGCTGAAAATGTTGGGGGCCCCCCCGCATTTTTCATTTATTAATTTAAAAAAAAACTAAAGACAAAAAGAAGGTATAATGAGTTATACCTCATCTGAAGAGACAATGTCTGCTCTTTGCAAGATGAGGTATAACACATGCAAGCCTTACAAGCCTTTTTAACCCTTTGGATGCTATACATATAAAATATAGGTCGAAAATGCTCGGGGGTCCCCCCGAGATTTTTTATTAACTAATAAAAAAAAAAACTAAAGACATTCAGAAATCTATTATTGGCAGGGTTATGACTTTGGGGCATAAAGCTTTTCAAAATAACAAAAAATCCCCAAAACTAAACTTGGGCTTTAAAAAAATTTACAATGTTTGAATCCCAACAGATCAGATATTGGGCCATCCCCACTTACATGATAACTCTGGTCTGAATTGTTTTCCACTGTAGTGATCTGGAAAGTGTTGGAGAGAATCCTGGAAGCCATCTTTACCCGAGACACATTTGTCATATATGAGGGCTGGATCTGAAGGGGGAAGAGAAACAGGATTTGACAGAATTTCTGAAAGTGTGTTGGGGTAAGACATTAGTGCATGAAATAATTACCAGATGAAAATAAGAAGTTGTAATTGACAAGCATTTCTAAGAAATTGGAAGGTAATTGTGAAGTATGTCAGGCATCAAATGGAATATACAATGACATAAATGGTACCCTGGGAAACTTTTGTTAATTTTTTTTAGCACTGCACAATGGGTTACTAAAGTGCATTGAAACATCGTTTTTGTAGTGTGCTTCTCAAAGCTGAAAAAAAAGTTGTTGTTTTTTTACTTGCACGCACGCACGACACACACACACGCACTCTTATCCATATTTCACCAAACAATGCAGTTTATTCTGTCATAATCAGGGGCGGGGGTGAGCAGCTCCCTATAGTTTCAAATCAAATTATGGGTTTTGAGTATTTGTAGAAAACTTTACCCCCTCCCCCAAATTTTAGCCACAGACGTCCTAAGGTAACATTGCAACATAGATCAGGGTCCAGAAAATCACCCCAGGTTTTTACCCTCCCTAACAATTCACCCTTGCGTCACCCCTGGTCATGATACCTACTTCTACACCTATACTTCAAGAAAACGGTACAGGGACCAAGGACCCCCAACCAGGGTTTACCGGGTGGT
>JZLH01S0065134.1:0-11118 GCA_001188425.1 Eucidaris tribuloides | reverse complement strand
CCCCAGGGGGGGCACCCTAAACCCCAGGGGGGGCACTTAGTATAATTGTGTGAGACGTATGTCGGTGTATCGTATTACCGGACACTTTTTATTTGGATGCAGAATTCACACAATAAACTTGATTGATTGTCTTGAAAATCATATTTTTTTAATTCATGCAAATGTCTTTATTAATATTTCAACCAAAAGGAAGAAAGTCACTTGATTAATCTGACGAAATAGGCAGTTGAACTAACCCCTTCAAAAATTTTCTTTATTTCGCGGCGCTGAAAATCGACCTGTATTACCGGACACCGTGTTATGTCTATGGCAAAACGCAAAAGTCGCGCGAGAAGAAAATACACGGAAAACAAATAGCAAAATGACATTTTCAAAACAAGCTTGACAGCCATTCACTTTGCACGGGCATTAGGAAAATTGGATTATTTCAGGAAAAAGGCATGTATTTGTCATAGATGTGTAAGTTTTTTTGTGTTCTTACGATGGTTCATACATTTCTTGATCACCCCACTCAACTCGCACATTCGATACGCGTAGTCCCGCGCGTAGAACGCACGTCCGGTAATACAATAGTGTCCGGTAATACCATGCGTGGGTATATGTGCCGCGGTTGAGACCCCCATTTTCAGCCCAAATTTCCGTTCCAGAGCATCACAATTTCCCAAATTTCAGTTCCAGAGCATCACAATTTCAGAAGTCACAGAAAAATTTTGATTTTTCCAGTTCCAGAGACCCCCAAATTTGCCGTTTCGCTTGTGATTTTTCGCTCGGCCGCGCCGCAAAGCGCAAAGCGGCGCGGCCGAGCCAGAGCATTGCCCTTTCAGCACGGCGCGCCGGAGCTTCGCCGCTGTGCAGTTCCAGAGCATAGCATTTTGAGGCTTTCTGAAGCCTTAGCTCCAGTTCCAGAGACCCTCATTTTTTGCTCAAACCCGTTCCAGAGCCCCCGATTTTCGATTTCGGTGCGGCACATAGGTATCACTCTGTAAGTCAAGTGCCCCCCCCCCCCCCCCCGGGCCCTAAACAAGTATTCAAGTCTGAAAAGATACCCTTTTAAAGTAACTTAAAAGTATACCCTTTTCTCGCCCAATTTCTGGCGATTTGATACCCTTTTTCAAATGTAAAAACCCGTACACTCGCCCCGACCGTGAAAAACAACCCTTTTGTACCGCGCTTTTTGTCACTACACGTGCTATGGTGTACAACCTGTTGACACTGCTCCCCCCCCCCCCGCGGGGGTTTAGCTAGAGATCTAACAAATTAAAGTCTGAAAGTATCATGAGAAGTTGTATTTCCGGAACGGTTTTGAGTCACTGTTATGTCTTAACTACGGAACGCTGACACTAAATGAAACACATACTCACACATGAATAACAGTGTAATGTTGATTCATGTTAGATTCGAAGTCAGCCATGATGTTCGGTCTGCATAGGCCCGACATCTTACCAGGAACTGCTCACTGCAGTATCACATTGTACTGAACAGACAACTAGACTCTTTTTACAGACTCTTTATACAGTAACTTAAATAAAGGTTATATAGTGCTGTATGACAGACTCATTGATAACATAAGTACCCCAGCAGCGCGTTAGAACAGCCGCTTTACGTGTTGGGGAACGATCGTGCAAAGTTGCAAACAGAACCCGGGGACGTAGCATCTATTTTTCTTCACATAAATCTTGATTTTTAATGAAAATACTGAAATTGATCTTTTGAAAATTATGTTTTTTCGCAACATGTCCAGAAAAATTGTGAAAATTAGGTGTCCGGATACTCGACTCCCCACCCTACTTGAAAATGAAGGACTCATCGCTTCAATTTCATTTTTTCAATTTTACAAAATTTCTGACCAGTGAGTGTCCTGAACAAAATTCTGTCCAGTGTTGGCAGGACTGGATCATTCGATCTACACAGTGCAAGCTTTGCTTGTTTTTCCAGTAGAGGGCGTATGTGGTCCGTATAGCTCTGCTGCCGTAGGACCACATAGGTGTGCCTGCTCCCACACCTACTACATCATGTACGTATGTGGTCCTGACCTGAGCAGAGCTTTACAGATACGCGCAACACTGGAAAAACAAACCAAAGTATGTACTATGTGGATTGAATGATCCAGTCCCGCCAAAACAGAACTGGTCAGAATTTTGTTAAGGACCCCTGAGGACACTGGGCAAAAATTTTCAAAATGAAATTGAAGTGATGAGTCCTTCATTTTCAAGTTATACTGTATGTTGAGGTTATTGGTAAACTATCCATTTGGAGCAATATTTCAGGATAATTTTGTTTCGAAAAGTGAATTTCAGAACACATTCTTGTGCCATGACTGCATGAAAACAACCAGTCATTACGCCTACTTTGTACACAAAAGTATAGAGTTGTCCCCATGTGTGCCTGCTCCCTCACGGAAGTGGTAGAAAATGTGCTGCGAGACTGCATTTGATACTTTTCTAAGGCCAAAAATTGCATTTCTGAATGAATTTCTGAAATAATTTTTTTCTCTAATTTTTTTTTTTTTTTGGGGGGGGGGGTAGGAAGAAGCTGAAAGAAGACTGATTTGTGCAGGAAGAAAAATAGCATTTAGAAGGTGAAAATTAATATGGCCTGGGCGTAGTGCCATTTATTAAAACTGAATTCAACATGAAGTGTACATAGTTTTCAATATGTACAATTATTGATATACTAGATTTCGGTATCCAGGGTTATGTACAGTATTATGTATAACAAATGTAAAAAAATCTGTAAATAAACTGCATGTCACCAGTACATGTGCAGTATAGATTTCAGCCTGTTTAGTGACATTTGAACAAAATTTCAAGTTTCAATGTCTTGCTATTATCAAACTGGCTTTATTCAAACCAAATTTAACATGTTTTTGAGTCAAGGCATTGGCAATACATGCTTTAGTTCTGAAATGATTATTCAATAATCAATACTTTTTTGTACATTACAAATTTCTTTGACGTGACTCGCATGACAGGACAGAAAAGACAAATTGTGACAGTACTGCATTCAAATTGATTTTCCTATTAAACTACAAGTGTGATTTATTTTAAGTTCGTTTTGCTGAACCAGAAACTGAATACCCTAGCTCAATTCTTGCATAAGTTACATTGTGCCAAATTTCCACTGTTGTGAGAAACGGACCAACCAAAATGTGAGTCGCATGACACAAATGCGTGACTTGCATGACACAGTCACTTAATATAGCTGTCATTAGTGTTAAGACTTAAATTATTATGATTAAATATGTTGTGAATACCTTTTGAAAGTGTAAAAATTCCAGTTTTTTAGGACTATTTAAAAAATTACCTATTCCGTGACTCGCGTGACATATTTTATGAGTGTTTTCATAATGAAATAAGCATTCTGGGAAAATATGACAAGCATTTGAAAAAATTATCAATGTTTTATCAAACTGACTGGAAAAGCTTACCTAATGAAATCAGATAAAGCAATCACCTTCACTTATTTTCTCAGTTTTTGATGTATACTCTGGTTTCTGACTTGTCTGACATACAGCATGTGTGACACTCTTGATATTGTTTTTTTCTTCAAGGTAAGCAGTGCAAATGAAAATGTTTATACTTTTCTTGATACAACAGCTGAAACTCTTTCTAGTTTTTTTTAGTAATCTTAAAAAATTCCCTTATTTTGTGACTTGTGTGACATATTTCTCGGGTGTTTTCATGATGAAATACTGGGAAAATACAAAACGCATTTGGAAAAATTCTTAATGTTTTATCAAACTTACTGGAATAGCTACCTAATGAATGCAGAAAAAGCAACATGTTATGAATCAGCTTCATTTATTTTCTCAGTTTATGATTTATACCCAAAACCCTTCTTTTTTAGCACAAAAATTCATCCATATTTTATGTTTAGGAGGCTGTAACTTTAATTCAAATGCTTTATTTTTAAAAAATCTTTGAGATTTAGATGGTTTCAATATTCCTCTTTTGAGTTATAACTGACAAAAAAATCACTTGCTTCATTTCAATTTTTATTATTATTATTATTATTTAATATCGCCATCATAAAACGATGTGGTACAGTACAAACAAAACAATTTACATAGTCAGACAAATATGCGATAAACATATAAAAGTAAATAGAAAGATAATAAAAAAAAACATTAGCATATGTTTACTAGTGGCCAGGCATGATCACAAAAGAATTCTTACTATTGCCTGGAGAACATGTGAGCCCTCACCAGAACGGAAAGCATATAAAATACAAATAATAAATTAACGAAAATACATCGAAAACATTATCCCTGGCTGCCAATGCAGAAGGGTGCCAACGATCCAGTCCCCGAGGGGAGAAGAGCGCCAATGCCATAGAAGTTCAAGCAGCATTGACGATCCCTCCTCCCCTCAAGGGGACCAGAGCCAACACCCTACCACGCACCCCAACCAACAATTACTGTTTGTATTGCACAACCCAAGACCTTGTTTAATTAAGGGACCTATTACAATACATGACTCAACCCATCTACAATTCTTTTCAAATTATCTAAATTCTTGCATTGATCGAAAACAAACAAAGAACATCACAAAGTTCAAATATGTCACAATTGAACATGAGTAATACTCAATGTACCTGAGCAACTGCAAATATCTTAGACAATGACACAACCCCCCCCCCCCCCAAAAAAAAAAGAAACAAAGAAAGGTCACCCTCTAATATCAAGACACATACAAACAAAAACTCCCGCCCCCTCCTTCCGCCATCATAGCGAAAGCTTAATGTTGATGACATAATCGTAGTTGAGAAAATAGGCATCTATTGGAAATGAAAAAGAAATAAATCATTGGGGAAATTGTAAGAGTAATAAAACAGGTCTAGAGTAGATATAAAACAGTGAAATAATCATTATGAGGATGAATGAATAATATTATATAAATAAGACTTCTTGGACTCAATGAAAAATCTGGATTAAGAAAGTACGATGAGCAACAAAATTCTTCATGAATAGTAATGAGTTTTGGAAAAATACCTTTTAAGTATACATGAGAATTTCCATATAAATAAGTGAGAAAAAATAAAAGGGGAAAAGGAGGTAGCAGCAGTACACAAGTAAAATAGTAAGTATACTACTTATACAATGGTATCTAAATAATAATCGATTAATTACTGAAACGCAATACAATCTTCATGAACAGGCAAGACATTTGCATTGTATGGCCTGGCAAGTAAGAACACAAGCTTGGAGTATAAATGAGTATAAATGAGTATAAATGAGTAAAATAATGCAGCAATTGAAAAAGCGAACATATATAAAAACACAATACTTGTCAAGTTATCAACATATGGTCGCTAAATTTTGAGTTGACATTGACCCTTACGTGAATGGCTACACATGTGAATACTGCCTGGAAAAAGTTTTTTATGCCTTCTCCGCAACGAAGTTGCCGGAGGCATCACCAGTTTTCGGGTCCGTCCAGTCCGTGCGTCGTTACCGGATCTCATTACCGATAATATTGAGAACCCCGCAATTGGATTTTGATGTAATTAGGACCAAGTTACTATGAAGCCATCAATGAACTGATTTAGATTTTGGAGATGAAAGGGTCAAAGGTCAAAGTCACCGGCCTTCAATAATGTCTGATTTGATGCGTTACCAACGATAACTGAAGCGGCTGGTCGGATTGTCAATGTAATTGGGTGGACAATAATGTTATATGAGGCACCAATGAACTGATTAGAATTTGGAGCTGAAAGGTCAAAGTCACGGGCCTAAAATATGTCCTGATTTGGGCTCGTTACCGCAATAACTTGAGAACGGGATGTTGAATTTCATGTAACTTGGGTGAAGTATGTATTATTAGGCACCATAAACTGAATTAGATTTTGGAAGCTGAAAGGTCAAAGGTCAAAGGTCACTGGCCTTATAATATGTCTGATTTGGGCTCATTACTGTGATCAACCTTTAAGTATGACTTTTCCGATTTTGATGTAACTTGGGAGTAAGTATTTAATATAAGGCAGCCAATTTACTGATTCGATTTTGGAGTTGAAAGGTCGAGGTCAAAGGTCACAAGGCCCTCATTCCGAATTGAGCTCATTGTCACGATAATTAAGACTGCTTAAAATTGGATTTTACTGTGACTTGGTCAAGGGTCACATGGGCTTATGCTTATTCATCAATTTGGGTCTTGCTACCATGGTAACTTGAAGCTTTTCAAATTACATCAACTGGATGGGAGTGCGGACTGTGGAGGCATACCCATCGACTGCGTGCAGTCGAACTGCTCTAGTTTTTCATGTTTTTATTGAATCAACAAAATCAAGACTATAAACAATTGATGATTACAAAAAATCAAAGCAAAATCAACAGAGAATCACAAAAAAAGAAAAATATAACAAATAAAACATTAAAAAAAAACCATTAAAGTAATGCATACAAAGGGAATGCAGCTTATATCCACTCTAGCAGAGGAAATTTTTTAATCACAAAACTAAGTACTCTAAAGTTATAGCAATCCAAGATGATCTATTAAAAAAAACTTCCTCTGTCAGGGGATGAGACCAACAAAAAAGTTGAGGCCCAATTCTAGAACCCCGCCTTAAAACTCATAGGTCGAGAGGGAATCTGCAACCCCGCAACAGACGCCGGCCACTCCGCGCATGTACAAGCCAACCAACATCAATCTATCTTGCAAAGTCCCTAACGGGACCAACTCCATCTATAAGTAAATTGTTATATGTACAGTATGTGTGTGTGCTGATGTAATTGCCTTGTAAAGTTAATATCTTGTGTCATGTTACAACATAACATATGTTTGAATTGATTTCTTTGTTTTGTATTCATGCACATAAACGTATAATTTGTTTTTATCTTGTTATGTTTCTTCCAGTTGCTTTGATTTTTTTTTTTTTGGGGGGGGGGCTCAGTCTATGATTTGTTCACTTGCGTGATTTAATTGCAATAATTGCAAGCAAGGCTATTTTTGACCTTTCATTCTTCTTCATCCAGTTTTTACATGGCCAAAGCTTTCTGATCAGAGCATCATGGAGTTTTAAATCTGGTTGTACCAGTGTAAACATGTTATCTAATTTATGTCACAAACTTTACAAACCTTTAAATCTTACAATTTCTAAATTGTTGAGAATAAAATTGAGGGGGATAGTGTTTTGTAAAAACTATTAATATTGCATTTTTGTGTGTACATCCTTTGTGTCATAGTTATTTTATTTGCCTGCCTTCTCCCTTTCCAGCTGTTCTTAGTTGCTGTGCGGTTCTGAGGCTGTATGTGCTGTATCAGATCTGCCCAAGATTAAGAGAACATGGAAGGTCCATTGTCAGGATCAAATGATGGGTGAGTTAGAGTAATGTCATTATATGGGCAATTCCGTGAATTATTGGACAAATCACAAATTATATAAATTGGTCAATCTCGAATCATATTACATTTCAATGGTTTGAATGGGTATGAATCATGAAGAAACAATGGGGGACATCATTTTTACTCTAAATTTTACATCTTCAACAGCACCCTCTAGGAGAATCAGAACCATACATGAAATACCACATGTGGGACTAATGTGACTAAATCTCAGTTTTATTAAAAACTATCCTTTATTCTGCAGTTTTTTCCATGCCAATAGCCTCTTTTCATTGTTTTGAAAGTAATAAAGCCCCACATCTGCATACCAAATCTGAAAAAGACATGAATAATTGCAAATTTGTGTGGATGGACAAAATGTAACGTAACTAACCGTAACGTAACTAACCATGTTTTTGATGTTGTAGTTAAAAATGAAAAGATTTTTATCAATAAGTTATATATCAAATGACTTATCAAGATGTCAGAAATAGCATGAATACCACAGTTTGTTTCAGTTGAAAACAGGTTGAGGAAACTTTGAGGACAAAGATTTGTCATTTTTCTCCATGTCCTCTTTTCGTAACGTAACTAACCATAATTAAAGTTCTTGTTATTACCCACTGAAACATGTCTCATGATTTTGCTTGATGTTGTGAAGTAGGTGCCAGTCTAGAGAACTGACAGTACCAAAACAGAAAAATTATATGAAAGTATATTCATGTGAGAGCCAAATGTTGAGTAAAGTTTGTCATAAAGTGTAACGTAACTAATCACGGAATTGCCCATATACATGTACCAACTAATCTAAAAGTTTCAGCCTATGTTGTTCTTGTTATCCTGGTGAGATAATTTGAACCTGGCTCTATTGAGTTGGATGCGTACAATTCATGTATTTTTCCTCAACATACAATATTTTTAGATATTTTCCTAGCTGAAAGTAAGTGTCACTCAGTACTCTTGATTTACGTTTTCTTTATCACCATGTACCATAATTCAATTTTCTACAGTTCTCACAATGACAAATGAATTCTCAAGTTTTTCGTGTTACAGTACTTGCCTGCATCTTCCTTTAACACAGTTGATTGAGTTCTTCAATGCCTAGTAAGGAAGAAAGTTTGAAGAAATGTATGTGGAAAAGCAAATGTTTCATCATGAAAAACTGGTATGATATACAAGTGGTAACTTCCCACTTTCCTTTTGATCTGTTTTCCTGTATGTACTGTAGCGTCCTTAACCGGATCTCCAACTTGGACCAGGCAGCATCAAGTGCGGGAAAGCTCTTCCTTATTACAGAGGATCGTATGGAAATTCTTGCATCGTTGGCCAAACAAGTTTCCCAAATGTGTGAAGAGTTCTATAAGGTTGAAATCAAGCCACCTGAAACCACAGCACATGTTCATTGGTATGTATACTAACTCATATCAGTCCCCCTGTTAACCCTCTCATTACTATGGCAGCAAATCTCTGTAGGCTTTGTGTAGCATATTCTGAATATGGTACTGAAAGGACTAAGTTGTATAAGTCCACAACATGTTCAGTACACAATTTTAGGACACATCATGACATCATTCTCAAGATATAACTTTACAAAATCATATGGTGAACCACATATCAAATTAAAAATATGGAAAACAGTTTTATGTGTAAAACACTTTGTTCCGTATTTCAATCCCTCTGTCCCAACTTCAACTGGAGGCATTGTGTTTTAAATTGGTTTGTTTGTCTGTATGCTCATCAGTCCATGCATCTGGGCATCTGTGCATCAGGATTTAATTGAAAACAACACTGAAGTACTCCTGGAGGGTGGGGAATTTCAACAAAATCGTGACAAAGAATGAAATTCCAGGGACACAACATTGGATGGCAGTGATATACAGTGTGTCCCAGAAAAAAGGAAACCGAGATTGATGAAGATATTTGTATATGTTAGTAACAAATATGACAAAAAAATTGTACATAGTTGGAAAGCATATTTTCTCTTCTTTAATTTGATAGCAGTCGCAAAGATTTCCATTCACGCATGACTGAGCAAAGACAATCAGAAGGGACACAGGTATAAAATCATTTGCACGAGCAAATTTGAAATTCAAACGGTCACGCTTGAATGTATACAGAATATCTCCGATATTGAAGGACATCAATAAAAAGCCTATTTTTTTATCTTTCGTATGATAACCTCATTTATGAAAAATGAGCGATGTATGAGTGAGAAAAGACAATTTGAAATGATGTTTGTTTTCAGAAATGTTCCAAAATGCATTCACTAACTCTGCTTTCTGGATTTGACAGCCAGCAACCAAGAAATTACCTCGCTAACAAGATTCGGAGCCTATTGTTGTGCCCGAAGCAAGATATTGTGTGAAGTCAGCTGTGCGTGAACCTTTTGTTCAGTTTGCCTCCAAAAGCTGAAAATGTATTCATACTGAAAATCACGCTAAAACAGGCATGTTTTAATTTTACTTGTTCTCCGTCATACGTTATTCCTTTTTTTACGTATGAGGTGTCAGATAAAAGAAGAAATGTTGAATATTCATGTCATGCTTTTATTTCTTAAAAATAATTACATTTACTACACTGAAAATGCACTCAAACATGGAATTTGTGCGTGCAAATGAAATTTTGGTAGCATCAATATTCATTGTTTTAATTCAATCATGCGTGAGGCCGTAAGAGAACACACGCTTTAAAACATTACCTAAATTCATGCTAAGATAACTGTTTTATTAATGATGGATTATATTCTTTGGCAATGAGAATCCGGTTTCCTTTTTTCTGCTGTATGTTGGTAGTAATCACAATTACCAGTTTTTATTCACCTGATACCATTGTTGACAGTGTAGAAATTAATTTTTATTTTTGAGAGCTATTTTTCACTTACCTGAGCTGAAGGCTCAAGTGATCAGGTATTGCGATTGCTTTTTGTCCTGTGCTGATTTTTACCCCATTACCATGAGAACTTAAGAATTACCAATCAGATTGGGTACATACAAGTAGGCATGAGGCATTGCAATTTGATTTGAAATTGGCATGGGGGTACGCTGCATACCCATTGACTGTGATGCAATCAACCTGTTGTAGTCTTGACTCTACTACGTGTATAGCAGAGCTGCCAAGTAGTACTGATTTTCAGTATTTTGTACTGAAATTTGACGAGAATACTGAAGGATTTATGCAAAATACTGATTTTCAAAATTTTGAATTATGTGTATTTCTATATCATCCTGCCAGAAATACTGATTACTTCAGCAAAATACTGATTTTCCGGCATCAAAATACTGAAATGCTCTAAAAGAAGTCGGCAGCTCTGGTATAGTTTTTCCTCAAATTGGAACTGTTTCCCATCATGTTATTTCACTAGATTTTAATTCTACTTATTGATTTCTCCAGCCCCCCACACAGGATATTAAGGAAGATGTACTTGAAGAAACAATAGAAAACATACCAAAGACAAATGTCAACAATCACAATGGGGAAGGAGACATCTTACTTGGTGAGTACTTATTTCTTTCTTTGCTAACCTGTGTAGGTTGTATTCCATGTATACACAGCTTGTCAATAATTATATTACTCAGCACAGTATATCAAGTTAACTTGGGCAAAATTAGAGATAATAGAGCTGAATACTTAAATGGAACTCTCAATTTACTTGTGATAAATTTGGTTAATTAGCTAGGTTTTGTCTTACTGAAGTACTGTCACCAACCTGTTAAAGGTATTGGCTAACATTTACCACAGTTAAAAAAATCCGAGCCACATGAACCCCATGCTACCAGTGTCTTTGATGAGGCCTAAAAAT
>JZLH01S0065126.1:7596-21609 GCA_001188425.1 Eucidaris tribuloides | reverse complement strand
CACCTCGTAATGACACTGCCCCCCCCCCCCCCGGGGTGTTTGAACACCTCAGAACACCCCTGGAGTCACGCGTAGGCCTATCGTGTGGACAAAATACTGCATAACTAAAAAAAAAATGCTATTAAAAACTGCTTAAAATTTTGTTTGAACGATGATAATAATGACGGACACTGGATCCCTGCACAAGTACTAACGTTAGATCTAGACGAAGTTGGTTCCAATCTTTATTGAAAAGCTAGATTCGACATGCCGTTGCTGGATGATTGTGATTATTCTTCTGCTGGTGTTGCGAGTGTTGCGTTGAACGTACATTGTAGGTGGTCCTAAGCTTAGCCCTAGGCCTCCATTTTTCCATTTTACAAAATCAAAATTCCACTTTTCAAATTTTCCATTTTCCACGTCTTTCCGCGTTTAAGTACTCCAAATATTACTAAATACTTGCAGGATTACCGTGACTTACATGTAGCCTCAGTGAAATAGAGCAGCCGTAGTATGGACGGTAAACGGCAGAGGGGTTTGTTACGACTTACGCCTAGGTCACATTTGGTCTAAGATGACCTTACGGAGCCCGTAAACTCATCGTATCTTCCATTTCCATCTCCCTACGGTAACTGCAGGATTTCGCACGATTTCACGGGCTCCTCACGGGAATCGCAGCCTCTACGATTTTTGTTAAGTGTGAAATTTGACAATTTTTTAAAAAATCGTAAGCCCGTACTCCGTAGCCCGTAGACTTAGATGATATTGTATGATCGACGCAAGGACATCGCACCAAGCGGCTGTGCGCTGATTGTACACTCATCGTACGATATTGGAAACAGCATCGGGTCACAGTTGACTGCGTACACGGTATGATAACTTTATCCCCGATTTATCGTACGATTTTTGGGGCATCGCAGATGGCGACGGGCTACGACGTATGTACGAGCATCGTGCAATTTCTTATACAGGCCTTGTGAGATCGGGCCGGTGCTGAGGCTATACGAAGATCGTACACAAGCTATCGTACAACAGAGATCGCGCGATAGCCCTGTAGTCTCCTTGGCCTCTTCACAGATCGTTCGATTTCGTACAGAGATCGTACGATATCGTAAGGAAATCCCACGATCCTGCAGGAGGTTCACAGAGAGTGTCACGCCATTGTGTCATTTTTAGTGCTCGAGTACCCACTACAATAGCCGATATCGTACAATGACTGTACGATCAGCGCAAAGCCTCGGTACGATGTCCTGCGTCGATCGTACGATGAAATCTACGATAATTTTACGGGCTACGGGCTTACGATTTTAAAAATTTGTCAAACCTTCACGCTAAACAAAATCGTAGAAGCTACGATTCCCGTGGGGAGCCCGTGAAATCGTGCGAAATCGTACAGTCAAAGCTTGTCACCGTACGGAGATCGTACGATATGGAAGATACGATGAGTTTACGGGCTCCGTAAAGTTATCGTAAGCCAAATGTGACCAAGGCTATTTAGGGAGAGGCAAAACAATTGTACGAAGGTTTCAACCTCATGGGGTCATCGTACGATCCTCGTACAGCTATCGCAGGGTTCCCTAAAAAAAATTGATTGTGCGATATCTGTGAAGAGGCTAAGGAGATTGCAGGGCAACTGCAATGATATCGCACGATCTCAGTACGATAGATGTACGATATCTGTACAGTCTCATGCACCTGCTCGAAATCAAGGGTTCGTACAAGAAATCGCACGATTCTCGTATATAGGCCGGGGGCCCAGGAGGTTTATTCAACCGAAAAGGGGACAAGCAACTGACCTCATAGGAAGTTGGCATTGACCATGGACATCACAAAAATGCATTGCTGCCGGGTCTTATCGTTGGTCTTCCCGCCAAAATCAGCCTAATTAGCATATTCAGGTAATTAGCATAGGAACCCTACATGTATGTAATATGTTGCTTACATTAAGTCGGGAAACCTGAAAACAGAGATAATACAACTTTTCAGGGGTTTTCTATGACAAAGAATCCATTTATGATATTAGTTAATATTTTCAAATAGTTCAAGTGACTTAAATAGCCTATTTACCATAATGAGCTAATTTGCATAATGCACAATGTTTCAGTTGATGGTACCATATACCATGTAAATGACGTAGAAAAGTTGTCAAGTGCAAGCTTTGTTTGTTGTTTGGTGATTTAGATGGGTATTGACGTAAATCCAGCTAGGTAACCACCTTGGCAGCCTTGGGTAATAATCTTCATTAGCCTAATTAGCATAATCAGCTAATTAGTATATAATGTCTCGTGTTAGAGCGGGCCCCAGGAGATTAAGTCAACTGAAAAGGGGACAAGGAAGTGACTGCATAGGAAGTTGGCATTGACCGTGGACATCACAAAAATGCATTGCTGCTGGGTCGCATCATTGGTCTTCCCGCCAACATCAGCCTAATTTGCATATTTAGTTAATTACCATAGGAACCCTATGTAATATGATGCCTATATTAAGTCAGGAAGCCTGATAAAACGGATAATACAACTGTTCGGGGGTTGTCTATGGCAAAGAATCCATGCATGATATCAGTTTATATTTTCAAATACCTCAATTGACTTAAAAAGCCTAATTACTATATGAGCTAATTTGCATAATGCACAGTGGTTCAGTAAATGGTACAATATACCATGTGAATTACCTGGGAAAGTTTTGTTTCTTGATTTGGTGTTTTAGATGGGTATTGAAGTAAATCCAGCTTTGTTGCCACCTTGGCAACCTTGCTTGGGTAATTATTTTCATTAGCATAATTATCAAAATGATCTAATTAGTTACATGTATAATATCTCGTATCAGAGCAGGGTAGTTGCGGGGACCCAGGTTTATTCAACCGAATTGGAGACAAGCAACTGACCTCATAGGAAGTTGGTATGGACCGTGGACATCACAAAAACGTATTGTTCCCGGGTCTCATTGCAGGCATTTGTGCCAAAATCAGCCTAATTCAACTAAGTAGCATATGTTTAATATGTAATATGTTGCTCATTTTAATGTAAGAAGCCTGTAAACACAAATAATAAAACTTTTCAGAGGTCTTCTATAACAGGGAATCCACTTATGACATCAGTTTATATTTACAAATACTTCAAGTGACTTAAATATTAATATCCTAACTACCGTAATAAGCTAATTTGCGTAATGCAAAAGGGTTCAGTAGATGGTACATATACCTTGTACATGACCTGGGAAAGTTGTTACCAAGGTTTGTTGATTTGGTGTTTTTGATGGTATTCAGCTTGGTTGTCACCTTTTCAGCCTTGGATTATCATCTTTAATAGCCGAATTGCACTAATTAAGTAATAAGTATAATATGTCTCGTGTTAAAGCAGGGTGCATGCAATAGCGGGGATCCAGGTTTATTCAACCAAAAAGGAGACAAGCAACTGACCTTGTAAGAAGAAGGCATGGACTGTGGGCATCACAACAGACATAGCTCCTGGGTCTCATCCTTCACCTTCGCACAAAATAAGCCTAATTAACATAATCAGCTAGTTTGCATATATGTACAATATGTTGCTAATTTTAATTTAGAAAGCCTAAAAACAGCGATATTCTGACTTTTCAGGGTTTTTCAGTGACAAGGAATTGATTTATGACAACACTTTTGTAGTACTTCACGTGATTAAATGGCCTAGTTACCATAATGAGCTAATTTGCGTACTTACAATGGTTCAGTAGATGTACCATGTACATGACCTGAAAAAGTTATCAAATACAAGATTTTTTTTTATATTTATGTTTCAGGTGTGTATGAAAGTAAATGTAGCTTCCTTTCCACTTTGGCAGTTAGCATAATCACGTAAGAAGTATAAGATGCAATGTGTTGCTAAGCTCAATGCCGGAAGCCTGAAAACAAGAAATACACAACGTTTCAACGTTTTTCTATGACGAGGAATCCATTTAATATGACACCATTTGTTATTTCTTAATCAAAGTTTGTACAATGTAGTCCAGTTAACTTTCGTGCCCCCCCCAAAAAAAAAAAAATCATGGCCAGATTTGAAAAAATAGGGTGCAGCCGCCTCTTGCCGCCCTGGATGAAGCATTATGCTATGCATCATGACATGCACGAGTTTTTGCAGGGGGTGCTGTGCACCCCCTGATAAGTTTTTGCGAGTGCTGCAGCACCCCCAGCACCCCCGCTGCTCAGGGCCATGGGTAAATTGTTAGATGACAAACTAGAAAAATAACTAGTTTCTTTCTTTCTTTTTTTGCACAATTAGCTCATTATAGTAAATAGGCTATTTAAGTCACAAGAATGATTTGAATATAAACTGGTATCATAAATTATTCCCTGTCATGGAAAAACACACTAAGAAGTCTAATTATCGTGTTTTCAGGTTTCTTGAATTAAAATGCTACATATTATATTTAACATTTAACATAATACGCTAAAAAGGTAGATCTTGGCCAAAAGGCCAATGATGAGACCTGGGAGCAATGCATTTTTGTAATGTCCAGGGTCCATGCCAACTTCCAATGAGGTCAGTGACTTGTCTCCATTTCTTGAGCCCTCGCTCTAACACATTGCATATATTATAATAATTAGCTGATTAGGCTGATCTAGACAATTTTGTTCAAGTTGGCTACCAAGCTTAATTTAAATCAATACCCCTCTAAAATACCTAATCAACACACAAAGTTTGTACTTCAGAACTTTTCCAGGTCATGTACATGGTATATGGAACCATCTAATGAACCTTTGTACATATGCAAATTACCTCATTTTGGTAATTGAGTTATTTAAGTCACTTGAAGTATTTGAAAAAATATAAACTAGTGTCATAATGGATATTGTACCTATGTTAATTAGCTTATTATGCTCATTAGGCTAATGAAGTAAATTAGCCAAAGCTGCCAAGGTGGCAACCAAGGTAGATTTACTTCAATACCCATCTTAATCACCAGATCAACAAAGATTGCAACTTTTCCAGGTCAGTTACATGGTATATGGTATCATCTACTGAGCCATTGCGCATTATGCAAATTAGCTCATTATAGTAATTAGGCTATTTAAGTCACTTGAAATATTTGAAAATATAAACGGAGATCATACATGAACTCCTTGTCATAAAAAACACCCGAACAGTTGTATTATCCTTGTTTTCAGGCTTTCTGTCTTAAAATGAGCAACACATCACATACCGTAGTGTTCGTATGCTAACTAGCTAATTATGCTAATTAGGCTGATGTTGGCGGGGAAACCAGTGATAAAAACCGGCAGCAATGCATTTTTGTGATGTCCACGGTCAATGCCAACTTCCTATGCGGTCATGTGCTTGTCCCCTTTTCAGCTGTCTTAATCCCCTGGGCCCCGCTCTAACACGAGATATTATATACTAATTAGCTGATTATGCTAATTAGGCTAATGAAGATTATTACCCAAGGCTGCCAAGGTGGTACCTAGCTGGATTTATAATCAATAGGCCCCATCTAAATCAACAAATCAACAAACAGAGCTTGCACTTGACAACATTTTCAGGTCATTTACATGGTATTTGGTGTCATCTACTGAAACATTGTGCATTATGCAAATTAGCTCATTATGGTAAATAAGCTATTTAAGTCACTTGAAGTATTTGAAAATATAAACTAATATCATAAATGGATTCTTTGTCAAAGAAAACCCCTGAAAAGTTTTATTATCCGTGTTTTGGGGCTTCCTGACTTAACATAAGCAATATTACATAGGGTTCTTATGCTAATTAGCTGAATATGCTAATTAGGCTGATTTTGGCGGGAAGGCCAACGATGAGACCCGGCAGCAATGCATTTTTGTGATGTCCACGGTCCATGCCAACCTCCTATGAGGTCAGTTGCTTGTCCCCTTTTCGGTTGAATAAACCTCCTGGGCCCCCGGCCTATATATATCCACATTGCAGACTGAAGGTTGAATAAAAATGAATATACATAAAAATCAGCACATTGATCATTGTACCACATGGATATATTACAATAAATATTTACCAAAGAATATCTAAATATTCTTAAAATCACAATACACACCACAACATCAAAATCATGTGGAAAAAAGATGACATTGCACTCTGTTGTTCAAAATATTGATGAATACATCAAGTCTACTGAAGATGACAAAATTAAGTTGTTATACAATTCATAGGAATTACTACCGGTAAATACTGTATGTGATATATAGTGTACACTCACTAAATAAGGACTACAAACAATGTATTTCATGTATTGTTTATTTATACTTTAATTATATTCTATTTTATAACACATGACAACAATAATAAGATATCTATCATTTCGACAATATAATATGCTGGACCGCTTTGCTGATTTTCGGCCTACGATTCTTCACCAGTGTTAAGAAGAAAACGGTGACGCCATTAGGGACCTGCGTACTCGCGGACATTCTGACCAAGCGACCAATGGTTATTGAACTGCCGATCAAGAGTTATCAATGAAGTTACTATCTAAATTCTGTCATTTATTTATTTATGGATTTATTTATTTATTTATTCATTTATTTATTTATTTATTTATTTATTTATTTTGATTGTTTGATTGATTGATTGATTGATCGATCGATCGATCGATCGATTGATTGCTTGATTGATTGATTAATTGATTTAATACTGTTATTCTCGGGGGCCCTGCTTCAACGAGATAACATAAAACAAATACAGCATGACGCAAAAAAATACGAAACACCGTACACATAATAAATAAATAGATAATATTATTTAGCCCTTAAAGCCAGTAAACTTCCATTTTGATCATTAGGAAGTAAAATTATTATTTTTTAATATATTCAGACAAATATAATATAAATATACATAATCATGTAAATAAATATAATAAGCTAGAATGTTAGAAACCATCGACATAAAAATAGTGTTTGCTTTGACGTTCACCGAACGTTCGTTTGCTACGTAGGCCTTATCTGAGGTAGGGCACATTTTATTTCGTTTTTATTCTTGAAGTTAAAAAGATGGACCACAGTACACTTGGAGTAGTGCTCAATGTTATATAAATTACGTCAACTTAATACACCGATTTCGTGGGGTAAAAATTATATAGCCCTGTTTACTTTATATTCTTGCTTAAAATTTTAACGCAAACTGTGTAAATTGTACACAGCTTTCAGTGTTGAATTAACACAATTTGAGTCAATATGTAGTTCATATGGTAAAAATGTTTTGTAATATAGCGTAGCCGATACTCTAAAGAGAAATTATGTATTTTCATCGTTATGTCAAGTCAACGTTTATCATTACGTTTCATGTTTGTCGATTTGTTTATCAGAACGCATTGCTTCCACTGTAGGCGATGTAGAGAAACCCGTCTTCATCCTTATGCTCCTCGTAGATGGCGCCCATATTGGCACTGTGGAGGAAGAACAGGTATTAAAAGTAGTCCATTACATAATAGCCCACGTTTAGTTTCGGTCCATCAAATTTTCAACAATCTTTCGCAAAATATGCTATTGTCATGACGGACATCAGAAAACAATATCAATGAAACCTATTGAAATTTGTTCAGAGTAATATCGTGATTATCAGAGTGTGATATCACTATGTACATTTTCTATGGCAAACAAAAGTCGGTGAGCCCCGACTTTTTTTTAGTTTTCAATTTCTCAAAAATGGAAGCGTGTCAGAGCTATTATTAACACAATGAGCGAGTATTTAATTTCTCATCATTACCAAAACTACACGATACCTTTTGAAATTTTGTTTGTTTTGTTTAAATCGGTTAGAACTTTTACCAACTTGACCAATATCTCAACTTTTCAAATAACAAAAAAATTAAGAATCCAACCATTTCTGTCAAGGTGAGAATCATCACAGATCCATAGTGTATAAATAAAATGTCTTCTGCGCTTCTTGCAAAATATAGATCTTAAATTATATATTTTCTACAGATAAGACAATTTAAATTTGTGGTTCAAAGAATTAGTCAATGTCAATTATTTTATCAATAGTTACATTTCGAAATATCAATGAATATATTTGACTTTTGTTAGTCCACCCGTCCATGATTTTTTCATTAACTTTTTAAAGGAAAACTTAGCAACCAAATATCATCAATTTTCAACACACATGTTGATGCGGCAAGCCACTGTAAGGCCTATATTATCGCTTGCATGTTTCACACCCATCGTTTAAAATTGCCAAATGACCAACTGATCACGCGTACAATGCCCTCAAAGAAATCGACTCCATTTGCGGACAAAAATGTGGGGATTCGACTATCACAAAACGCTTTATCCGCGTCAAGCTAGCCTACATGGAAAATGATAATTTCGTCGATTTTTTTTTGTTGTTGTTAGCGTTCTTCTACCAGCATGTAATGATTCGAAAACCTGCCCACCCTAATTCTTTTAAAAGGATGTGTTATGATTGGTACACATTAAAAGACTCAAATAGTGTTTCAAATTGGGATTCATAGAGGGTATGTCCTTTGTTTTTTTGAAATATAAGGAATGTATCATTTAAAAATGAGCCATTTGCTCAATTTGTATAACTGTAGTCCAGATTACAAAAATCGGGATGTAACATCATCAGCGTAATTCAGTTAAAGGGGAATGGAACCCAGACATCTGCTTGCATTCAGGGAATAGATAACAATAAGAGAAAGAAAATGGTGAAAGTTTGAACAAATTTGACTGAACCGTTCAAGAGCCTATAAATTGTTCAAAAGTATTACCACATCCTTAATTTATGGAGGATTCTTAAATTGGCAACTCTACCCACTTTTTGAGATGAAAGTGTGGAGAACTCCCCATTGGTTTTGTACACAAATTTTCACAAATTTACGTTTTTTCTGAAATGTTAGTTGTGAAGGTAATCAAACTCTTCCAGAAAAAATGTACAAATCATTTTTGCTGGTACATACTTGTACAACAAGCAAGAGGCAATCAGATATTTCATGAAAAAAATGAAAATAAGTGAAAATTTGTGTACAAAGCCAATGGGGAGTTCTCCACACTTTCATCTCAAAAAGTGGTAGAGTTGCCAATTTAAGAATCCTCCATACTTAAGGATTGTGTAAACTTTGAACATTTATAGCTCTTGAACGGTTCAGTCAAATTTGTTCAAACTTTCGCCATTTTCTTTCTCTTATTGTCATCTATTCTCTGAATGCAAGCAGATGTCTGGGTTTCATTCCCCTTTAAGTCCAACCACCTCTGCGTAGCAGAGCGGCTCGGCACTGGTTCAACTCAAGGTGTGGGTTTCTCGTAAGCGTTGACCGGAAGGTATTAAGAATCACGTGTGGCAGTCAGAAAAGTGCAACGATTGATCTTTCAACAGCATCCTTACGACACTTTATTTTATTTGAATTTTAATGGATCGTGTTTGCATGAAAAATTGATTTATTTTTGTTTTAATTGGCCTCAGGCTTTGTAAAAGATGAAGATTTCTGTATATCTTTACATCATCAGGGTGGGTCCGCGACCTGAAAACAAAGGAGACAAGAAGGGTAAGCCGAGGGGCATTATAGTGAAGTTCAAATCATAACGGAAGCGAGATGATTTCATCAGGAAAAGGAGAAAGCTGAAAGGTACCAAAATCATTGTTGTGGAGGACTTGACATCGAAAAATCAAGCATTGTTGAAAGAAACAAGTTCCCATGAAAAGGTGAAAAGTGCGTGGAGCAAGGATGGCCACATCATTGCGCTAATGAAGGGAGGAGACAACAAAAACACAAAACTAATCCGCTGTGTCGAAGACCTTCATAAACTTTAAGAAAAAACACATATGAAATATGAAATAACTATGACTTTCGTATAAATGAGATGGATACTCCTGTGAGGACTCAAGAGCTTTTTTTTCTTCAATATCAACCTTTGGACTGTTTTTTTTCTTCAATCCAGAACTTTGTATGTATTTTGCTTTCTACATTTTGTATGTTCTACAACTTAGCAGATATTGTCTTTAGTTAATTATTTATTGTTTGCAATTTATGTTTTCGTGGTCAATTTTGTTATGTCTTTGTGTAACAAATTTCAGGAATGCCTTAATAGTCTTGATTTGAATACTTTACATGAGTTTATATCACAAGAGAACATTAAATTTCGTACTTGTACAACTTCATTTACACCTGATGAGTTTAATTCATATTTTGAGAATAGATTATTTCCTCCAAATTCATTTTCGTGTCTTCATTTGAATTGTAGAAGTCTTCTTCATCATAATTTTGATAATATTATTCGCATTTTAAGTATTTAAAAACTATCATCCAACAGTTCTTTTGTGTACTGAAAGCATGGTTTCGAGAAAATACATTAAGATTCCTTTATGCAATATCATGATTATAATTGTGAAAGGTAAGAAGTCGTGATTCCAGACACGAGGAGGAGGAATTGCAATCTCTATAAGAAGTAATGTACAGTATATAAGAACGTTTTTGATTTTGGACAAATGATGATAAGTGGCATTGAAAGTGTATTTGTTGAAATAATTAAGTTGTAATTCCTAAAATTGTTGTAGGATCTATTTATAGACCCCCTGACCAAATCTGTTGACAAATTTCATAGAAAAAAATATTGAAATATTTTGAATATTGGAGGCAAATACTGTGAGTACAAAAATATATATATTGGTAGATTTAATATTAGATTTACTTAAATGTGGGTAAAGTGCAATATGTAGATATTTTTGAAATTTGATATTGTCATATTTTTGATGTATCCATTAATGTGACCAACCGACTAGAAATCACTGACAAAACTGTCCTTGATTGACAATATAATTAACGAATGATATTGAATGTGTGGTCTGGTTTTTGCTGACATAGTATCATACCTTTTTTTGTTATGTAATAAAAATACAAAATATCATTCTTGTATAAAGTTAGATAAAAACAATCAGAAAATAAATGTAGTATTATGCTGATTTAAGATCTGCTTATATTTAGTTCACCTGGTCATGTAAAAAGCACATAAATGACAATGCCTATATTGTAAGTATATATCATCAAATTTATGTAAAATTAAATGTATAAACAATTTATAGTCTAAAAGACTTTAAGAATCATTCTAATAATAAATTCCTAAACGAAAAACTAATGGGTTAATTACTTAATATTCACGTGAAAACATCATAAATAAAGAAATGTCGAAATTATATCGCAATAAGGCTTGTATAATGAATAAATACCTCCAACACAATAAATAGAAAGAAGTATAAAATAGAAGTATACAAGGAATAAGGTCACATAAATATAATGATAAAAAACAGCTATAACAGTATTTCAATAGAAACAATATATGTAATTGTCAAAAAGGTAATATACTCAAAAAAGCACTTGAATGTCATAATACAAATATAGTGCTTATGGGATCTATCGGTCACATAAAAGTGCAACATTAGAGCATCTTTTGAAAATATGATACTTATGAATATTATATAAAGATAATAAGAATCGACAAATTAGCGGAAATAATCTTTTTTAATATATTTGAGTAAATATAAAGAGGTGCAAGAATTGAAATTCATACTTTTATCAGTGTAAATAGCTCTAACATTAGTCGATATATTGAGAGAAAAACTCTAATACATGTTTATATTTATGCCAATAAAAAACTGACTAGAAGAAATAATCTGATGATTGTTTTGTTGAATTAAAGAGACACAGAGCTGTAAGTTCAGAAACGCCTAATGATGATAATTAATATAAAATTGTGAAGAAAATCTATAACCAAAGAAAAAAGACAACACATATTTTTATGTCAAAACCTCAGCTATATGTGGCAATAATTTAAATCAAGTAATTAAGAAAATCCGCTTGTCTTTCCCAAGATGATTAAAAATTGTCCGTGTTTGTATCGCTAGTAATACAAAAATAGATCTTATGGTAATAGTGTTGATAATATAAGACGCAATATCCACTTGACCGAGAAATTTTTTCAAAAAGATTTTAGAAAAATGTAATGTATAGTAGGATTAGTTATAATTTTATAAGTCAAGCATGCAATATTATTTCATAATGAACCTATATGGAATTCCGTCCTGGTCATTTTACTAAAGAACATAACTTCATACCAAGCTCTAAGATTGAGATTTTATGCATACTGCTATTTTAATTGCTTTAAATAAAAAGAAATTTTGATTCAATTGTTTATAAGACCATTAAAAAAGAGCATTTGAATACTGTTGATCAAAACACCAGACATTTTAATTACGATAACATTGTAATTGTAATGGGGTTAAGAGGATATTAGTGATCCGTAAATATTATTTTAAGCAGTTATTTATCTAAATAGAAAGCAGTTTGTTGAAATTTGCTAAATTAAGTAAAGTCATGAGTTAAAGGATGAATTAAATGTGGAAGTCCCCAAGGAGATCAAATTTTATGTAGAGCACAGCCTATTTTTTGTTTGCTTTTAATTTATAAATGATATTAATGTAAATGTTATCTAGAGCTAGTGCAAAAGCTGTATAAAATGTTGTGAGATGATACAAGATTTATACATAGTCCACATCCAAATTCCAAACGTATGCAGAATTTATTTAATACTGAACTGAAATATGATAGTCTGAGTGGTTTAATCCAATAGGAGATGGTGCAATTAAGTGTACTAGATAAAACTAACTATATATAGTTTTACATAAAATTTATGCATTCATGGACATATTTCAAATATTGTGCATGTGCAAATATTAAGTGTGTCACATGGCATTAAATTTTAGGGTATTATCGGATCACAAACTCACATGAATGATCATAGTCAATGTATATTTGATAATAAATTGGCAAAAGAATATTGGAAAATTGATTCCATCTTAGGTCCATTACCACAAGAATGTTTGCAAATAGATTATTATTCACCTATGTATTCCATCATTAATTATATGGTATATTTAGCTTAGGGAAATGCAGCAATATAGTTCACTAGAAAAATATTTAATAAGAACGATATTAAATGCCTCACTATCTTGCCCATGTAAACTGATACGTTTTCACTACATTGAAATAATACTGAAGTTTCCCGATCTTTATACATTGCCATAATCTATATTCACCGTATATTGTGTAAATAATAAACTCTTTGCCTGAAATACACATATCACAGTTTCCTCTATCATTAATAATGAAGTTTCTCATAATAGATACCACGAGTACAATAAATCAATCATTCACGCAAAAGTAAGAAATATCATGTTATAAAAAAATTCTATTTGTTTTCAAGGACCGCATCAAAAAAAAACTTTGGAACGAACTTTAGCAGCCAAGTATTAAACAAACTCAGTTTCTCTTAATGTTTTTAAAGCCAAATTTTAGACATTCTTTTTTAAGATCAGAATTAAATCACCAATGCTTTTTGTAAGATTCTATGCACCATTCTGTTGTCGTTTTTGTAGTTCGCCCAATTTTGTAGTAGTGTTGTAAGTTTCCTTCTTTACATGTCTTTGCCATTGTCTTCTTTTAATTTAGCCAGTGTCTACTATGAAGGCTTGTTCCTTTCTGCTGTTGCCTGCTGCATATTATTTCAGAAGTAATGTTTCTTTCATATTTGCTTTTTCTTGTAGCTATTTGATTACTTTGTATGTATTCGTTTTTACTTTGTAGCATGTACATGATGTTTTATGAGTGAAAATAAAACTGACTGACTTGAACTGAACTTGATTGACTTGATCATATCTTGTTATCCGTATATGAATCACGGAATCAATTTTGTTCTTCAGTTTTATGATATAAGGGCGTGACCCTCAACTTTGCTTATGCATTGCCCATCCCATCATTAATTGAAATATTAATTCCTTGTAATGTCATGAATGAAATACCATCTATACATTCCTTAGTATTATTATAATTATGTGATCGTTCATCAACGAACTGGAATTTTGTCTGTATTATGTCTGATAATTCGTGTTACTGTATGTACTGAAATACTTGGCATGATGAATTATTTCAGAAAGGCTGGGGTGTGTGAATGAAACAAAACTCAGTCGGTAAAGCAAAACGGGGGTCCTAGACCTGGTGGCTGGGAGTACGTTTGTTCACTGAGAGGAAACATATTGCTTGTTTCTA
>JZLH01S0065120.1:14161-29417 GCA_001188425.1 Eucidaris tribuloides | reverse complement strand
GGTGGAACTTATTGTGATATAGTTCACCGAGGGATAATTTGTTGAAATCTGATCTCCAAGGGATTCCATCCGTGTTACCATCATTTTGACGTCACATGTTGCTACGTTATTTGTTATGACGTGTATTGCTTATTCATTCACCTGATGTGTGTTGGCAAGTGATTTCGTGGTTTCAAAAACTTCCTCGATCTTAGCACCGGACATTGTTTTACACTTTACTTTCTTTGTTTTTGACAGCTTAGAAGGTTGAAGATTTTTTATCATAGAGACACCAACAATGAGAGTATTGGCACATAATGAGAATCTCGCGCATCTTTTGAGATCAAATTTGCGACGTCCGGGTATGCAGTTCCGAAGTTACGAAACATTTTGTACTTCCATGTCAGACCAAAAATCGCTCAAAAACGTGATTTCCTGTACAATTGAAATACAAATTGTGTATTCAGCCAAAATTCATAAATGTATGATTATTTTTACATTTACTCGTTGAAATTAATTAATTTCATGCTGTTTATGAGCGCAAAAGTGTCCCCAACAAATTTCAGCGGGAAAAAACAAGCAAAAAGTTAGAAAACAAAGAAATGCATAAGATATTTAAAAAACCCAATAAAATGCATACGAAATCAATTTTGATTCTGGGTTGTTTTTCAAGTTTATTTGGTGAGAACACTATAATGAGTGTCTTTACCAAAAAGTGATATTTTTTGGAACTTTAATTGGTGACTTTGAGCTTAATTATAATTTTACGCATAATGGTAAAAAAAAATAATAATAATATTTTGTTCTTTACCCAGGGTAGCCTCTTCAGTCAAATACTAGTAGACTGTTCTCCCAGCGGGCCCTGCATTACATGTAACAGGTAGCAGAGTGTTCGCAACGTACGCACAACTGTCACCTAGGTATTCCCCCCACCCACCACCACCCCGCCCTCCCTCTCATTCGAAAGCTTTGCCACATTATTGTTTTCCAGGTTACACAAAAGAGGGCGCTAATGCTTCTCTCCATGCTTCTCTCGCATCGTGCAATGACACGCGTCTGATGCCACCGGGAACGTTTCCGCTCATTGCACTCGCCAGTATGCCGGGATCGGGAAACACGTGGATGAGACACCTCATAGAGAGTTCTACCGGTATAGCAACACGCAGTGTTTACAAAAGCCACATTCTGAACAAAAATGGTATATATTATTCTTATTAGTTAGTTAGTTAGTTAGTTAGTTAGGTAGGTAGTTAGTTAGTTAGTTAGTTAGTTAGTTAGTTAGTTAGTTAGGTAGGTAGTTAGTTAGTTAGTTAGTTAGTTAGTTAGTTAGTTAGTTAGTTAGTTAGTTAGTTAGTTAGTCAGTTAGTCAGTTTGTTTGTTTGCTTGCTTGCACTGGAAAGTTTGGAAATCTGACTTTGATCGATTATTTCTCCCTTTTCATAGTAGAAATCAATCCATACTTGGCATCATCAGAAAGATTTTGTAACTTTCGTCAACATGATACCCAACTTGTTATGATTATTCCATCGGGGGGGGGAAAGGCAGGGTTTATTTTTTTGTAGATAAAGTATAAAGCTGCAAAATGGACGGGAGTCAATAAAGATGCATGTTCCTTGTATTGGGAGATTTGTCATTTGTTTCTCAGCTGGTCAGCCATGAATGTCAAATTCAACAGGAGCCCTGCCACTACAATGCTTCATGATCTTGACGATTAAAGCTTTGCAAAATGACCAAAGTCGTAAGT
This sequence comes from Eucidaris tribuloides, assembly GCA_001188425.1. NCBI lineage: Eukaryota > Metazoa > Echinodermata > Echinoidea > Cidaroida > Cidaridae > Eucidaris > Eucidaris tribuloides. The sequence goes on along the minus strand of JZLH01S0065120.1, from coordinate 27,694 downwards.
CACAATTTCTTATTTTCCCTGTTTGATGAGTGAGTTTCCAATGTCTTTTGTCATAATGCATTGCTAACACAAAACATGATCATGGATTCAAACAACTTTACACATAGAAGGCAAGCAAGCAAAAAACAACGCAAATAAAAAAACATGTATTGAATTTTCAAAACAGAACTCAAAACATTTCAGTCTTACAGTCATATAACAATGAAGTGGAGCGCGACTCCTTTTGAGTGACATTCATGCTGATCCAGCTGAGAACAAAGACATAGAGTCCATATACCAACCAACACGTTCTTAGTTGACTCTTCATGAAACCTGGTCATTGTCAGCTTTTCAATTTACACTTTATCCCATATTTTCAAATACTGCCCCTTCTATCATACACATCATACCAAGTAGATATCATTTTAAGAAAATTAAATAATCTTTACTGATGGCCACACATGCTGCCACAAAAGAGAGAAATACTCGATCAAAATCAGATTTCCAAACTTTTTTGCGGAGTTTATATACTTGTGTGTGTGCATATACAAACATACATACATACAATTATGCATATATACGTATTTGTGTAAACATAATACATGTGTGTGTGTGTATGTGTGTGTGCGTGTGTGTTCGTGCGTGCGTGTGTGTGTGTGTGTGTGTGTGTGTGTGTGTGTGTGTGTGTGTGTGTGTGTGTGTGTGTGTGTGTGTGTGTGTGTGTGTGTGTGTGTGTGTGTGTGTGTGTGTGTGTGTGTGTGTGTGTGTGTGTGTGTGTGTGTGTGTGTGTGTGTGTGTGTGTGTGTGTGTGTGTGAATTGATCGAAGGTCGTATACAGTATGGTTTGAGATAACTTTTACTTACACCTTTATATTACGTTGTGCATACCGTACATGAATTTGATGATTTTATAACTCTACATACCGATACACAATTCTCACAACTTGGTCCAGTCTACCTTTACCAGTACATTGACGAAAACTGCAACTCCCTGCTGGCTGATTGTGTGTCTCCTTTCTTCCGTTTCCTTCTGGTCTAATAATTCAACAGGTTTTATCGGCGAAATGCGGCCTTACATATCCGGCGAAACTTTAACAGTAAAGACGCATAAACTGTTGAACATTTTTGATAACGCGATACTTCTTATTCGAAATCCCTACCGAGCATTGTTGGCTGAATTCAATCGACGAAAGGCGGGCAAAACACATCGTGCAGACGACCAAGCCTTTGAATCGCCAGGTATAGTTTTACTTCATCTTATTTTTCTATAGCATATATCAAACCTTGCATTATAATCAAGCTAACTTGCCATCTCCCAAACTTTCATCATAAAATCCTCCCCCCCCCCCCACTGTCAAATGGCAATATGCCGGTTCATTTTATAAATTGAGTTCAGGATTCGCAAGTCCATCACTTCCCTTCATTATCATTACCAAACAGTAATTTAAGTACACTGTACTTACAATGGTGTGTTGAAAGTTTGAGATCCATAACGTCATGAATTTGTTGTTTTATGAGAAAAACTAATAACGATATGCCGACCAGAACATTTTTCTCTCCGTAAGTTTAAATTTTGCTCAGATTGCAGAATGTGTACGTTGGCATGACCAGCTGGGTGCTGCGGTACAATGATTAACTACGTACGCTGCAAGGTCATGCTGAACTAACGGCCGATCAGACAAATTTGGAACGAACGGAACGGCCCACATGGACGGGCACGTCACTTTCATTGGCGTAAATCCCGGGGGGGGGGGGATGGGGGTTATATCCCCCACTTTTCGAGGCGGGGGGGGGGATGGCCTGTACAATCATCCCCCCACACTTTTCAAGAAAAAAAATATATATTTTTTTTATTAATTAATCATTGATAATAGATAGAATTTCTTCTGAAATGCCTTTGAAATGCCTAAGATCGTCCAATCTTAATTCGAAACAACTCAAAAGCGCCTGGCTCGGTCGCCTCGCTCCCTCGCTTGCAATTTCCCTCAATAATTTAAACATTTCGGCTCTGAAAATTCCTGTGTATGGCCTTGTTTTAAAGGTAGTCTTCACTGCATGATAGTATACTTATAATCAATCATTTTGAAAATGTGTTGTTCCTCCGACTTTTAACTTATATTTATTCAAAACGTTGGTTTTAGAGTGTAGTATTATACTGGCAGACTGAGACCAGCAATCTCAACTGCCCGAATTAAAGTACACTGTCGTAAATTGGGAATATCGCGATGTTTCCTGTTTAATATCTCTCATTCATATTCATTAGTAACGTATTTTCCATTGGTCCTAATGGGCATTATATCCATATTCCTATTTAGTGCACAGATAACGCAAAATGCAGGCATAATGAAACATCTTTTTATAAACAAAATGTTGAAAACAAACTCAGATATTTTCACGTGCGGACATAAGGAGCCCAATCGTTTTCTTTTCACTTAAAACAATTGTCATTTTCCACCTCTGATAAGCCTCCCCTGTGACAATGGCCTTTTTACACATTTTAGAGGCACCTGTTCTAATTTACCTGCCGCTATACCGCCTTTTGTTAAGTGATGCTGGTTCTTAAAATGCCCCCTTAACCTCTTTAATTTGTGCCCGAATTTGAAACGACTTAGAGCAACTTACTTTAATTTTTCTCAGGCTCGCTCGCTACGCTCGCTCGCCTCGCATTAATATTTGATATATTATGCTTGAAGATCGTTTCAATCTCTGAATTTGAGACATGTCAGAAACATTCCCCTTTTGTAAGATGTTATTAGACACCATGCATTCTCACAGGTCCTAAAAATTTTCTCGCTCGCTTCGCTCGCTCGTACATTGATATAGACCATGAAAACCCAACAGCAATATTTAAAGCTATGGTATTTACTGTTTTTATAGTACAGCAAAAGATAGAGAAACACATTACGTGAAAGGTCTAAAATGTAAACACAATAAAAGCTATATGTCAATTTTAGGGTAGAGATAGTGGTATATTTTTGCACGTTGTAGGTGTCACCTTTTCAAGAAATATCCCCTGATTTTGGGGTGTCCCAAAAATTTGGAAATTTCATCGATCACCCCCCCCCCCCACTCCTCGGACCGGATTTACGCCATGGTCTTTGCAAATTTTGAAGTTTAAATGTCCAGATTTTTACCAAAACTACGTATTCTACCCAAAGTTTCCACGAGAGGTGTTTATTTATACTAATCTTCATATTGTGAATGGCTTTAGCTGATTTCGTTCATTTTGCAGTATTTTGGCGGGCAAATCCTGAACCCAATCGAAGGGAAACCCGATAAAGGAAGCAGGATACAGGTTATCTTGTTTGTCAAATGTGGTGTACTGAAAATAGTTGATGTTGGATATTTTTGCTACAGCTGCTTTGAAACTAACTTGTTTGCTAAACTGACAAATTCATTTTTTTTATGAATCAACTTTCAGAGAATTTTGACTGTGTAGTATAATTTTATTAGAATTCCCAGACCATCTCACTTATTTTGTTTGATGAAAATATTTATTTACTTCCTGTGTAACCCTTTTTGTTGTAAATTTCACCATAGTATGCGGTTCAGAAAACAGTTGGCAGTTATACATTAGTATATAACTTATGTTGCTGTAATATTCTTTTTCTTTGTACGTGTATTCTTTTTTTGATTGTTCAGTGATGGATTTGAAATGAAATGACTAAATTTTGTTTTCCAAACTGTTAATTAGTCTTACAGTTCAGTTCAGTTCTCTCCAAAGAGAGATTTTATTATACGTATATATAGGCCTTCGGCCCTACAATACAAAACAAAAATACAAACATTTACACATCACCAGAGGGCAGCACAGATTTTCTAACTGTGTACGCAAGGCAAATAAATTTTGAAAGTGAAATTATAGTATTTTTATCTCTGGATTTAAATAATGTGATTAGATAATTAAGATTTGGAATGAACCCAGGCAACAAACGTTTTCTTAAATCATTATACACAGAACATTTGATAATGAAATGATAAAGGTCTTCTACTTCACCTGATCGACATACTTTACAGACACGTAAATTATAAGGAATATTAAGCCATTTACCACGCACATATTCTAAATCCAGAACACCCAATCTGGCTTTAACAAAAAGGATTTTTTGAGATTGTTTCTTCAATATAAACAAGTAATCTTCAAGAACGATATTTTCTTTTATTTGAGTGTAAAAAGTAAGTGAGGTGTGTGAACTAAGACTATTTCTCCAATTTTGAAAATCAATGTCTTTACATCTTTGCTTAAATATATTAACAAAATAATTTAAATTCTTGTCCCCAGGACATTATTAGCGTTCTAGGACACCCCCCCCCCACCACCTCCGGATAACTGCTCCCAGGGCAACCAGCCTGTGATGAGACAACTACCTCCTATGCCTCTCAGATTCATGTCAAAGGTCATTTGACACGATTTTGACATATCAAATTTGTGTTAAAGCTATATTTGACACATATTTGACACGGGTTTGATGCAGATTTGACAGAAAATTTTCTGCCAAGGTTGTCCCAGGGCCGGGTGTTGCGGCACAAATTGTCGCCGGCGACAATTTGTGACGATTTGTGAAAACCCTGACGGCACAAAATTCAAGTTCAAGTTCAAGTTCAAATTGTCGCCACCATGATCAAAGCACATTAAATTATAGGTATGTAGGTGTATGTGTGTATGTGTGTGTGTGTTTAGGTGTGTCTGTGTGTGTCTGTATGTGTCTGTATGTGTCTGTTTATGTCTGTGTTTGTCTGTCTGTGTCTATTAGCGTCTGTGTGTTTGTCCGTATGTGTATGTGTGTTGATCTGTGTGTCTGTGTGTCTGTATGTCTGTGTGTCTGTCTGTTTGTTTGTGTTTGTGAGTGTATGCATGTATCTTTTTGCGTCTGTATATGTGTGTTTGTCTACATGTGTATATGTGTGTCTGTATATGTCTGTGTGTTTGTATGTGTGCGTCTGTTAGTGTGTCTGTATGTCTGTGTGTTTGTGTCTGTAAGTGTCTGTATGTTTGCCTGTATGTGTGTCTGTATGTGTGTCTGTGTGTCTGTCTGTCTGTCACATCAAATTGTTTGTGGGTATGTGGGTGTATCTGGGTATGTGTGTGTGTGTTTAGGTGTGTCCGTGTGTGTGTCTGTATTGTGTCTGTTGGGTCTGTGTGTTTGTCTGTCTATGTCTGTTAGCGTACATACATACATACATTTATACATACATCCCGGGAAGGGGGGGGGCAGTGTCATTACAAGGTGTACACCATGCGCGTGTATGGACTTTCAAAATGGACCCTGAACAAGTAATTGAAAGTCGATCTCGGAATACCCTAAACAAGTATTCCAGTTTGAAAAGATACCCTTTTAAAGTAAACCTTCTGTTAAAAGTATACTCTTTTCCCTGATTTTGGCGATTTTTTTCAATGTAGCGCGCGTACATACGTCCGACCTTGAAAACAACCCTTTTTACGCGTTGTTTTTCCACGCGCATGGGGTACACTTGTTAATGACACTCCCCCCCCGGGACCATACATACAGACAGACACATGCAGACACACAAATAGACACATGCAGACACAAACAGACTCATACAGAAACACGTACAGACAGACACATACAGATATACAAACCTACACATACAGACCCACAGACCCATACAAAAAATGGTATCAACATGAGCGTCACAAATTGTCGCCGGCGACAATTTGTGCTGATTTGTGCAAAACCTGATGGCACAAATTGTTGCCGGCAACAATTTGTGACGCAGCGACAATTTGTGCCGCAACAGCCGGGGTAGTCTCTAGGGTGGTTATCCTAGGAGGTAGTTGTCTTAGGGGGTACTTGTCCTAAAGAGGGCGGTTATCCTCTTCCGCAGTGAATTATATTTTTGTTGATTGGTATTTTCATTGATTTGTCCAAAACATTCGATACGATTAATCATGAAATTCCTTTTCTAAGTTGAGTTACTATGGAATCAGAGGAACACCCCTCAAACTTTTTAATAGCTACCTTAATAAAAGTCAGCAATATAATGTTTATAATTCTGTTTAATCTGAGTTCAGTTCAATTACTTGCGGTGTTCCCCAGGGTTCACTTTTAGGTTCTCTTCTGTTTATTCTTTTCATATATGATATTCATCGGTGTTCTTCATTATTTCATTTATCCTTTACGCTGACGACACAAATATTTTATATGCTCACAAAAATCTTGATACCCTATGTAAAACAGCAAATATTGAAATATCCAAGGTTTGTGACTGGTTTTCTGCAAACAGATTATCAATAATTATAAAAAAAAATGCAATTACATTATTTTCCGAAATTCACCATTACATCTTGATTTAAGCAAAGTGCAAATTTATTTAAATGACCATATCATACCTAATGTAGACTCTATCAGATTTCTCGGTGTTTTAATTGATAATAAAATAAACTGGAAACGACATATAAAATCGAAAATTAAGTAGGAAAAAATATTGGGATAATTTCCAAACTTAGTTTTTATCTCCCTCAATCGGTGTTCCACATTCTTTATTGTTCTTTAATTCTTCCCGTTTTAACTATTGCAATACTGCATGATATGGGCAATACGCATCCAATCAGTCTTCACAAATTGTGTTTACTTCAGAAAAAAGTCATCCGGAGTTTTACAGGCACACCACCACGTGGTCACACAGATCCTTTATTTCATTCTCTTAAAGTATTGAAGTTTCATGATATAAATAAAATAACATGCAAGTATACCTTTTTATACGTACAAATGATTAAACTCATTAACTCCAATATAATATTGTAATGTGTTCCATCACGTTTCAAGTGTACATCAATATGAAACCAGATCTCGTGAACTATACATGTCCCAAACATAAAAAAACCCCTTATTTTCCAGCGTAGCATTAAATATACGGGACCCCAACTCTGGCATGACCTGCCTGAATTAATCACTAAAATGTTATGTCTACCCAGTTTCAACTGTAGAATAATTTTGGCATACATTACGTGATTTTTATCTCACGCCTATTCTGTTATGCCATGTCTAGATCTTTTTTTTTTCTTTTTGTTGGCTTGATTATCGGCTGATCGTCGTACCATGTCATGGGTAATTCCTGTGCTGAATTTAATCATGTATATTCTTTGATCATTATTTACTGCTAAGTCAAACGAGTCCAGGGCAATTATGTATTTTTTGCACCTGTGTACATTGAGTTAGTCATCCAGGCCCATTATGTTTGTTGTATCGTCATTTTTTGGTTCACACACGTGTAACAGTATAGCGTTTCTACATTCAGCTATCATCTGTTTTTTTCTTCAAAATTACTTTCTTCAGAGGATCCTAATCCTGAATTTTCTTTTGTTCCCTCGCTATTATTATTTTCTTTATATATTTTTCTCCCCCTTTTTCTTCTTTTCTCTCTTTTTTTTTCTTTTCTTTTCTTTTCTTTCTTCCCCTTTCGTGTCGTTTACCGGCGTACCCCATATCAGACAGCTTGCCTTTGGGTGTTACGCCGTCTTCCATCGAAATTGATTTTTTTTGGAATCCACAACTTTTTGTGATATGTATGTATATAGTTTATGTATATGTAAAACAAAAACAAATGTAATTTGTTATTGCCATCAATTTTGAATGGAAGAAATAAATGTATTATGAATCTGAATTTGAAAATTGTGATGTACTAATATCCTAGAGGGGGATTATTCTCTTCCGTAGTGAAAGTGGCACAATTGTGATTTCATCCTTCTGTTGTTAACAAGCAATTTGAACAGAACAAACGGTATTTGACAGTACTGCACCCTTGACGTTGATGTAAGCATCATGTCGCAACAGTATTTTCTAATTGCTAAAAAAGGTGTTTCCACTTGCACATTTTTTTTTACGCCAGATTAATGATACCGCTCATGAAATGCACTTGTGTTTACTGAATTTCTTTAAATTTCCCTTACAGCCTGGCCTCATTTTGTCGCAAATGATACTGGACCAGAATGGTGCAAGCTGACAAAATCTTATATTGCCAAATACCAAACCAAAGGTCTGCTGATCGTGTACTACGAGGATTTGCAGGATCATTTGGAACATGAACTTCGTCGGATGCTCCACTTCTTGAAAGTTCCAATCAATGAAGAACGCATTGCCTGCACGATGGCCAATGCACAGGGCGCATTTCATCGCGCCCATGGCAACAAGACTTACGATCCATTCACTTCAAAGCAACGAGCATTTATCGATGGTAGCATTAAAAAAGTTGCGGAGATCATGGAGGATAACAAATTGCCCCCCTTGCCCGCCTCTTATTTTACCTATCCGGGACCGTTTTCGTGATGCCAATGTTGAGGCCTTATAATCAGTAACACTCATTACACAAACTATAAAGATTGTGTCAGGGATTTTCAAGTCCATTACTTCCCTTCATTATCAATACCAAACGGTAGTTTAGTACTTACAAATGGTGTGTTGAAAGATTGAGATCCATACGTCATGAATTTGTTGTTTTATGAGAAAAACTAATAACGACATGTTATCAGAATGTTGTTCTTTCCGTGAGTTTAAATTTTGCTCAAATTGCGAATCGCGGTTATGTGTGCCATCGCCTCAAGAGCAGCGGAGCACACTGATTGGTTAAACGGCTAAACTCCGCGCGACCTTTGGCTAACGGCTGATCGGACAATTTTAAAACGGCCTGTGCACGTCGACGTCACTGTAAATTTTGAAGTTTAAATGTCCAGAGTTTCACCAAAACTACGAATTCTACCCAAAGGTTCTATGACAGGTGTTTATTTATACTAATCTACACATTGTGAACGATTTGAGCTGATTTCATTCATTTTACCGTTTTCTGACCTGCAAATCCCTTACTCTGTCTTTAATCAGTGAGAGGATTCACCAAACTTTATAATTTCTAGTTGTTGTAGTTGTTGTTGTTGTTCTTGTTCTTGTTATTGTTGATGTTGTTGTTGTTTTTCTTCTTCTTCGTCTTCTTCTTCTTCTTCTTCTTCTTCTTCTTCTTCTTCTTCTTCTTTGTCTTCTTCTTCTTCTTCTTTGTCTTCTTCTTCTTCTTATTCTTTTCTTCGTATTCTTCTCGATCTCCACCATTGCCTCATTTCTCTGTCTCCTCCTTCTCAATGAGTATGGTTACATGTAACTAAAAAGATAAGTTGTAATACTTGGTTTCCAGGTGAAAAGTTTAATACATTTGAATTGTAACATGGAGAGGGTTCACCTGAAATGTATGAAATAGCCTATTATGATAATTGGCAGTTAAAACATGTAGATATTCCGTTGTTCGCCCCCGTGTCGCAATATTCATAGGTAATATTGTCCCACATTCATGTATGCATAATGTGTAGAGATTGAAGAGTTCTGAAGTTGTTTTTTGTCTTGAGTCTCTTAAAGGCATTGTATAACAATGTTTCCAGTTTAAAAAATCTGAGCTACATGATTCCCCATGCTACTAGTGTCTTTTGATGCGATACTAAAATTGACCTGAAAAATTGCGCTGTAAAACATCATTAAGTGAATCAATTAATGATTTGTTGCGTCGGGAAATTAGTAAATAATGTTGATATTTTGCCCTTCACCGACGTTAATTACACCGTATTGCTCGGTGGGTTTTGACGCTGTGAAAAAAAATCACAGGCGTACTCGGGCGGGAATCGAACCACGACTCCTGGTTACTAGTCAGGCGTCATATCCACTAGACCGCCGAATTGCCGCGATGGCCATGGTGATTCTAATCCTATAGCAGCGGGTACGCTCAATTCATCAATTAATGATTTGTTTGCGTCGGAGAATTAGTAATTAATGTTGATAATTTTGCCCTTCACCGACGTTAATTACACCGTATGCTCGGTGGTTTTGAGACGCTGTGAAAAAAAAAACATCAAGGCGTACTTGGGCGGGAATCGAACCCACGACCTCTGGTTACTAGTCAGGCGTCTTAAGTGCTTTAAAAAAGTGAAAAATAATTGAGAGACCATTCCAGCTTTTCTCCATAGACTGCTGTGTTGCAGAATTTCCTATCGGCCGATATAAAATTAATGTGCCAATTTGTATCTGCACATATTGTACTAGTGACAGCATAACTGTCCAAACTTTTGTGCTCTGGGGTGTTTATTTGTCCATTCAAACACTGTCAGATATGTCAGATAGCAAAGTTCGACAATTTTTTAAACGTGTCTTCCACAGTGTTATATAGTGTCTTCAAATGTCAACAATTAACGCATTTTTGTCTTAATTTCGATATTCTGCAAAACAATTTTTGTATCCAGTGATAAAACAGTACAGGGGTTGGAAAAAATTGATATGCCAGTTTTAAGTCAAATAAATGAATGTATTAACTGCAACTGTATCTCTTATCAGCAGAATCTCTGAATTCCACCTCATATATCACTATCAAATTGCGTTTATATCACTTTGCTGTAAAATTCGTAAAAATCAACAATTGCTGAAGAAGCCATGGACTTATGTGCATTTATGAGAATTCCGACAAAAGATGACTAATGTTTAAGATCTTGATATGAATTAACAATATTCTGATATAAATCTCTTGGCTGAGGGTAAATTCGAAGGTGTCGGAGGCATGATCATGTTTTCGGGTTGCCCGTCATGAATTGTTTTACAACATAGAAAATTTCCATGTTGATTTATTTGATAAGTGTTTATCAGACGTGCACTGTCCTATTGTCGTGACTTTACAGTCAGTGCTTTCGCACAATAAAAGAATATATGTGTTGACGCAGTAGAGAGTGATGCTCAAATTAATACCTTTTGTGATTCGTCTAAACATAAGTACATGTCTTTCAAGTGGAATTGTGAAAATGCAAATGAATACACTGATCAGCTACATGGATTAACCTTACAATTGTCACGAATTGTGGAAAATATTCAGGAAAATGCCAGTCAGGAATTGGTAGATAATTGCTATTCTGAAATTTGCAAGTCATTTCTGCAGGCTGCACAAGATATTGGTATATGTCAATGGAAACAGTCAAAGACAGTTAAGAGTCATAAACAACAGCGTAATGTGACTTCTTCAAAGTTATGGTTTGATGCTGAGTGTGATGCTGCCCGCAAAGAGTATCTTAATTTAAAGAATAGGCTTAGCAGAAAAAAAACAGTTACATAAAAGATTAGATGTTCAAGTGTCAGATATTGATGTTTTACAACGTGACTTTCTTTTGGCAAGAAAGAAAAAATATAAAAAATTACTGAGGTACAAAAGAAGAAAGCATTTCATTTCATTTCATTTATTTTATTTCTCCACGGTCACTCACTTCAGCTAAACAGCTGTTCTTCAGTGAGTCCGTGAGTTAAAAAACAATCAATACAATAACAAATACAACATTATATACACGGTATATAATATAAAAATACAATGGTATACATATTTACACATAATAATCCATCCCAACCCCATTGAGAGACCCCTCCCCGTCCAAAATCCCAACCCACTCATGCCCGACCCACCCAATGCCCCGTCCCATCCAACGCCCCGATCCGCCCGATATCCTGACCCGTATACCTAAAGCATGGTAAAGATATGAATGATTCTTTACGGTCCTTAAAAAATGGTAACCCTAAAGCCTACTGGGATTTATTAAACAGTTATGGTCGTCAGACTAAAGGTGCGATAAATGTTTCTTAAAATGATCTTGTACAGCATTTTAAATCTCTGGGAAATGTGTGTAAATCAGAGGATCATTCAGTGGACAGGATGACTTTGGATGCTGTTAATGTGACAACACAAAACGATTGTCTAAATGAACCCATAACTTTGACAGAGGTTGAATTAATGATTAATAAATTTTTAAAAAATGCCAAAGCTTGTGGTAACGATTTAATCAGAAATGATTTTTTGAAAAACTGCCCTTCAGAAATGCGTAGGGTCATAGTCGATTTCTTCAATATAGTTTTAGATAGTGGAATTGTACCGTCAGAGTGGTGTATAGGAGTGATTATACCGATTTTTAAGAATAAGGGTGAAAATACAAATCCGGATAATTATAGAGGAATCACCTTGCTGAGTTGCCTTGGTAAACTATTTACCTCAGTCTTGAATAACATAATTACTAGTTTTCTCAATAGTCATCATACATTAGGTGCAGGGGCGGCGGAACGTATTTTCGTTTGGGGGGGGGGGGGCAAAGCCCCAAAAGAGCACTTTTGTGTCAAAAAGGGCATTGGGAGCACGCACATATTTTCACCATCAGATTACGTTTTTGATTGAAGTAGCTAATTTTCCGTGCTAATATGTAACTTAAGCCCAATCTTTTTGAAGGGCAATGCTGATTATTAAAACATGAAATATATATCTACTCCGCGAGCGAGCGGTTTGGGAAATTTGGACATTTTAGGTAGTAAAATTCGCTTTTGTGGTTTATTCTGGCGCTTATTACAACTCCCATTTTTTTTAAGTGAAACAAAACATTTTTGAAGGGGATTTTTATTATTAAAGCATGAAATGATATATATCTACTCCGCGAGTGAGCGTAGCGAGCGAGCGGTTTGGGAAAATTTGAAAATGTTAGGTTGTAAAATTCGCTTTATTTGTGGTCTATTCTGGGGCTCTATACAGTACCCAATCTGCACGATATAACGCATCTAAATGCACTTAATGATTATGCAGTCATGCTGTATATTGTAGAACAGGGGCTTCGATCCATTTTTGGATTGGGATGGCAAAAGTAAGAAAAAAATTCAAAAATGTTCGACGCACTCCGTGCGCCAAAGTGTAGTATAGAACTTTGCGCGCGAAGCGCGCAGAAAAAATGAAAATTGAATATGTTTAGTAGTATTTTGTGTATAAATTTAATGTAATTGTTTTGTTGTGTCTTGCACTAGTTTTAGACGTTTCCTTGCATTATACGTTTCATAAATTTTTCATGTTGTCAAAATTATTGGGGGATATGTTTGCCCCCCCCCCCCAATATTTTCATTTGGGTGGCGACCGCCCCCTTGCCACCCCAGGATCGACGCCCCTGTTGTAGAATACGCAAAGTTCTGTTACGGAGAAGGGGGCATTCTTCCCCAATAAGTGATTTTCTATATAGTTTGTTGAAGATAATAAAAGGCCACCGTGGGATAGTTGTTTCACGAAAGACACGTTTCATCACTTGAAAAGCACATAAAAGATGGAGAGGGCCCAATTTTGCCACCCCGAGGGCACTGAGGTTAGAGGCCAAATCATGCCCCTTTTGCCTCTTCGTTGAACAAAGTTTTTTCTTTACGACTTACCCCAGCATGGGCAAAAATACATAGAATATAAAAACAATAACAAAAAGAAACAAAATCACCTTTAGTGACGAAAGTGCGTTTATTACAAAAAGAACTATTAACTTAGTATGGGTAGGAGCCTACAAACCAAAAGAAGGCACATTTAACTAAGATAAAATGTCACTATTTGTTTTACGGTTAAATGGGGAGGGGTAGTGGGGTAATGAGGGCATTAAGATGAGATGCCAAGTGCCCTTTTTGCAGTAGAAGGGCCTAATTTTGCTTCTTCTTTGTACTGTAAACGTGCCCCGTCCGGGGCAAAAAAAAGATGAAGAAAATGAATGAAAAAAAGATGAAAATACAACATAAAATATAA
>JZLH01S0065120.1:0-11343 GCA_001188425.1 Eucidaris tribuloides | reverse complement strand
GACAGGAAGCTTTTGTGGTTAAAATTGCTAAAAAAAAAGCGTGAATGGTAAAATTCTAAATGTTGTTAAAAACTTGTACAAAGGTGCAAAGTCTTGTATTTCTGCCAATGGTACAATGTCTGATTTTTTTCACTTGTAACGCAGGGGTTAGACAAGGTGAAAACCTTTCGCCACTGCTGTTTGCTATTTACTTAAATGACTTCCAAGAACATTTAGCAAAGTTTTATCCTGGTTTGAATATTTTAACGAAAGAAGTAAGCAGTACCTTACAGGGGGAGGATTTAGATCTTTTTTCAAAGTTGACTTGCTTATTGTACGCTGATGACACAATAATTTTGGCAGAAAGCCCCGACGAATTGCAAGTAGCACTGAATGCGGTGCAAGAATATTGTAAAACGTGGCACTTAACTATTAATGCAAGCAAAACTAAAATAATGATTTTTTCAAGAGGGAAAATTAGGAATTTACCAAATTTTACATATGGACATGAAAAAGTAGAAGTGGTATACGATTTTGTTTATCTTGGGGTACAGTTTAATTATAACGGTACTTTTAAAAGGGCAATTTCAAAGCAGATAATGCAGGCTAGAAAAGCTTTATACAGTATGTTGACTAAAGCGAAGCAAATAAAGTTATCAGTTGATATTCAGTGTCATTTATTTGACCATTTGATTTTGCCTATCTTATTATATGGTAGTGAAGTATGGGGACATGAAGATATAAAGCAGATTGAAGTTTTCCATAGGAAATTTCTTAGAGCTGTACTATGCGTAGGTTCATGTACTCCGGATTGTATGATCTATGGAGAGACTGGCCGAGGATTGATTTTAAATCACGTAAAGAGCAGAGTAGTAAATTTTTGGTCAAGAATATTGAATGGTAAAGTAGATAAATATTCATATGTCTTTTTGAAATTCATTTCTGCTATCCATAAAGATGTGAATTTGGATTTTACCTCTTCATGGTTAAAATTCATTGAAAACACATTCAATCAGGCTGGTTTAACATATGTTTGGCTGGGTCAAAATAATGGATTGGGTTTGAATACTAATTCTTTGCTAAAATCAAGGCTGCATGATATTCTTTGTCAGGACTGGAGTGACATTGTATGGTCAAATCGTATTTGCACAAATTATAGAATATTCAAAGGCAAACATGTATTTGAAAACTATTTACTTACCCTTAATAAAGTTGATCCTTCTAGTCTCTGTAAGTTTCGGTGTAGATCACATAAATTACCTGTAAACAAAGGCCGATTTAATTCAAACACACCACATTGCGATATGCAGTGCACGCTATGCTCATCTACCGATATAGGAGATGAATTTCACTATATTTTTGTCTGTTCTTATTTTCAAAGAGAAAGACAGTTATATTTGTCTAAAAGGTTATTACGCAAGTCACGATTTCCATGTGCTTTGCACATGGCAGAACTGTTTAACACTAAAAGCTAAAATTAGCAAAATTTACTCGTGTTATTATGTTAAAATTTTCCCAGAAAACAGAAAAAAAGATCATCTAAGTGTCTTAAATAGTACAAATAGAGTTGGACCTACATATACTCGTAGCGGTAGGATAGTGAAACAACCGGTTTTATTCAGCTTGTAAATAATCTGTATTATACATGTTACCATCTATATTATATATTCTCACTAATCTGTTGTATTCGTGTTTAGTTACATTCTTCATGTGTGTAATTTCATACATTATATGATTATTCTTTTTTGTTGTTGTTCTGTGTAATTAACTATGTAGAATGTTCATGAATTGTATTTACAAGTCTGTTATACATTATATCGTTATTTATGCTTGTTTGTACTCTCATACCCCGAGATGGGGTCTTTAGAGTCAATAAAATTCTAAAAAAAAAAATGCGTCCGTCCATCCGAATGTCCGCCCGTTACCGGTTCTCGTTATATGGGGTCAAGTATCTGCAACGGAGAGAAATGATTAGATTTTGGAGTTGAAAGGTCAAATTGCAAAGGTTACGACGCCCCATACATATCTGATTTAGGTTTGTTTCCACGATAAGTCAAGAACGGCTCTTTAGAATTTAATATAACTTGGGTCAAGTATGAGGCATCAATGAACTAATTAGATTTCGGAATTGAAATCTCTTGAAAAAGAGTGAAATTCTCCTGAGGTCACTCCTAAATGAGTGAACAACACACATATTCACTCTAAATTCACTTTTTACATTCACTCCTTAAAGAGTGAACAATTTCACTCGGTTTTAGAGAGAGAAAGGTCAACGGTCACGAAGACTTATAAATATCTGATTTGGCATCGTTACCATGGTAACTTAAGAATTTCTGATTAGATTAAACATGCATGCATGAGGCTCTTCAATTAGGTTGGAGTGCAAACTACGGAGGCATACCCATCGACTGCGCGCAGTCGAATTTGCTATTTTTTTGTCATTTCGTTTGTATAATTAATATAATCAACAACATGCATTCCATGTGGTAAAAAATCACCACAATAGCTTTTAGATATAACGTTTGCTTATTCTGTATTTTATGTTATTGATATATAATAAATAAATGATGTTTCTTATTACGACTCTCCGGCTTTTCCCTTTGTGGTTTCAATTTGATGACATATCATAATGTTTATATATATGTACCCCATCACCCCATCACCCCATCACCCCTTCACACCTTCACTCCTTCGGAAATATTCATGGATTGGACATATCTAGGGAAGATATAAGGGAATATTTGGAAGCAATAAAATGGGAATAGAGAGTGAGAAAGAGAGAAAGCAGCTGGTCAGTGGCGCATCAAGTCATATTTAAGGAGGAGGGATTGAGTTATTTGCAACCTGCAGTATATCACCCAAATCTTTGTTATTGTTGAATATAGGTTTTATTTCCATTTGCAATTGCAATTAAAATACATGTACATGAACATAATATACAACATAAACATTATACATGATAAAACAAATTCAGTCTGTATACATGTACATAATAGATTTTTTGTTATAATAAGAGGAAATGGTATGTATGGACAACCCAAGTCAAATATTTATATTAAAAAATGCAATAAGTATTAGAATTTTTTTTGACGTACACGTGAATTCAATGAAGTAGATAAAAGGAAAAGTTACAATTAAATAATAATACCAAGAATGACACCATACAATCAATTAAATTGGTTTTCGATCTCTGTAGAATACCTTGCATGGTAAATAATTTCATAAAGTAATATTTGCATGGTGGAGATCGAAATATTATAGTGACTTCATAATAGGTATATTATAACAATGCAAATATATATAAATCACCCCCCCCCCCAAAAAAAAAAAGAGAAAAAAAAATCACGAATGCAATTCTAACACTATTTCAACACTATTTCGTACATACAAATTCCATTGCTTCCTAGAAATTCAAATACACTATTTAACAAGTTATTTAACAAAAGGTCATCTATCTAAATTGGTTTTCATTTTCTATAGAAATGTGTATGTACAAAGTGACATAACATATAGTATGTGTAAAGTAAAGAGATAAAGGTAAGATAAATGAACTTATATTTTAACATTTTTAGAAACATTGACTTTGTATTTTAGGCCTCCAGCCCACGGTACACATTTCATGTTTGTATGTGTTTTTTCGTGCTCTAAACACCGGTATCCCTTGGACTCAAAACAGTACAGTTCAATGTACGGCTTTATTCTGTCAAACTTATCTGGTACAGTGAACAAAGGAAATATGACTTGTGAACAGAACAAATGTGTACCCCACAGCTACACATTAATGTGTGTGTGTTGTGTGTGTGTGTGTGTGTGTGTGTGTGTGTGTGTGTGTGTGTGTGTGTGTGTGTGTGTGTGTGTGTGTGTGTGTGTGTGTGTGTGTGTGTGTGTGTGTGTGTGTGTGTGTGTGTGTGTGTCGTGTATGTGTGTGTGTGTCTGTTTATGCGAATTATCTTCTGTCTGTCCCTTTCTTTCAATTATTCCTCCACTTCCTACTTTCCTTTATAATCTTTCAGAATTTGTTGTGGTACTTGTTTATACTTTTCTTCCAGTGGTGGTCGGATGTAAACCGTAAATTCGTCTGTTAAGAATGAAATTTGCAGTCAACTAGCACACAGATGAATTGTTTACAATTATGATCTACAATTTGGTAAGCCACGGATGAAAGAAATATTTACATATTGGTTGGTTCAGTGCACGCTAAATGACAATTCTGTATACCCTTTTGACAAGCAGAAACTATTATGCCAAAGAAATACACCGTTTCTATAAATCCATATGGCAAGGGGCAAATAATATGAGGTATTGCACTGCATAACCTGAATGATGGCCTTCAAACACTCACTAATGCACGAGAGATAGATAGGACAAGACAGGCATACAACAGTGATACAGATGACTATACACACGCACACACACACATACATACATACACACACACACACACACACACACACACACACACACACACACACACACGAACGACACACACTACTACACACACACTACTACTACACACACACACACACACACACACACAAGGTACACACACATTCACACACATACTGTACATACACACATACTGTACATACACACATACATACACACACATACACACACACACACACATACATACACACACACCAAGGTACACACACATTCACACACACAGGTACATACATTCACACATGTACACATATACACACATACATACAGTACATAAAAACATTCACACACATACATACATATACACACACACACCGACACCAGCTACACTGCGGAGTAATGAATGTACCGTATGTATCATTCTGTTGGGTGACGCATGTCGGTACAATATGAAATTGTGGGATAAAGTTTTAAGTTTGTGTGTTTATATGTCCAGCTGTGTGTGGGTGTGATTCACATCGGAATATAAAGGTACAGTACATGATTCTTATTAAATTGCCACATACTGTATCTCACCCCCCCCCAATCATTACAAAAATGATATCTCTCAAATGCATTACTAGATTAGATTAAAATTTAATTGATCTCATTTCGTGGCCATAGGGCAAATTACACGACCTTTACAATTAAAAAAAAATCATATTAAAATACATGTACAATCAAAAGATGCAAATATAATTACACATGCGGGACATTATAAATGATAACGCAAGTACATACACAAATTTATGAAAGTAAAAGACATACTAATTGACCCATACATCAGGCAAATGTACCCCTTCCCCTCCCCCCTCCCAGTAAATTATAAACAACAGCAAATTTGGTATATTGTGATTAGACCATTATACATGTAGTTAACAATATTTAAGAATTTAGGTGCCCACGATTGTAAGATCCAAAACAAATATGATAGAGGATACATAAATTATTCCATCCCCTTTGTATATGCAAACCGCCCCCCCCCCCGACAGGTTTGATTGCAACTAGAGTATTAGAATGGTAATCTAAGTACCTATGGTAATTTAAGTACTGGTAATTACAGATCTATAGCATCACAGGGTCATTTAAGAGTCGAAAAATCTACTCACTCCGTACTGACTTATCTATAAACGATAAAAGGCCAAGCACATTGAAATTACAGATCTATAGCATCATAGGGTCATTTAAGAGTCGAAAAATCTACTCACTCCGTACTGACTTATTTATAAACGATAAAAGGCCAAGCACATTGAATATTGAAGTTTATACAGTCATGGATAAATGTTTGGAATATGTTTTTCTACCAAATGCAGTTTTCAGTCATATCAGGAACAGGTTCCTTGTCCTGAAGTAGAGACAGGGGCGGCACCACAGGGTGGCAGGGGAGGGGGCGGCCGACCCCTGTTTTCTTTTCTAAACTTTTTTCAAATGACAGAAATTTTACAGTTTTTCGATAATTTCGCCCAACCTATTGTTATTTTGGCTAGTAACAAGGATGTTTTTGTCGTCGTCGACCCCGTGCTCCCCGCCGGTAAGACGCTGTTTGGCTTGCAGTTTGGCTGGTAAATAAGTTTTTTGGGCAGGCAAAATTTTTTCCGATAGACTCGCCCCTCCTGAAATTTTACCCTGGAGCCGCCCTTGAGTCGAGCTCATTTGAACTTAGTAATGATTTGTTCTGCATGGGTGATTAATCATTATTCGTAAGAAATTTGCACTTTAAAACAGGGCTATGCAAAGAAATAAAAATATTCCAAACTTTTGTCCAGGACTTTATTATGACATGTTGACTGATAAAGTCACATTTAACGTATTGTCATTTGTCAAATCTTTATTATCCTCTCGAAGTAAGGCATTTTAATGATATATATGAAACATGTGTCATTGGACCTTGATGCATGCTTTGAAACATAAGCAAAGATATGCGCTGAAATATCCCCGAATATATGTACAACACAGCAAATAAACACGAAATAATGAAAACATTTTGCCACTAGTCAACTCACTTCCTGTCTACTAACGTCTATTGTTCCCCTAACAACGGTCCACCATATGTCATGCGAATGCAATACCGTAGAAACAAGGATAAGTTGTAACATATGCCAGAGAAGGAATGAAAAGGGCAAATACCTGTATAAATCCCATGCAGTGTTATCTCTTGTACGATTGCCTATACTTTGTCGGAAGCAACATTTGCAATTTTTTAACGCACAGTTACAGTTTTCCTCATCCACACGCATAATGTCAAAAAATGGCAGTTGGTTGCAGCGAAATATACGCCACTTGTCTTGAAATTTAAGGTAAAAGTTGTGGGCGCCAACCCTCGCAGGAATTCTATTCATGTGGGGGGGGGGGCAATCCTGGATGTAACAATAGGGTGCCCCCCCCCCCGAATATAATTCCTGCGAGGATCGGTGCCCATGGTAAAACTAAAGGTAAAGATGGGGGTTTAGAGTCTTGTATCACTACGTAAACGCTGTCTCACACGACGTCACACATTACCACCTGATCATTGGACTCATGTCAAGCCTGCACAATATTGTGTGCGCCACCTCCACTCCCTGGGAAGTATTCCTCGCCCGGCTATGTGTTAGGATCTCAGATGCTAATTTATTCACAGAAGGCTTTTTCAGTCCTCTCAGGTACCCATTTATACTTATGGGTGGAGAGAGGTAATGCTGATGAAGTGTGTTACCCAAGGACATAAACGCCGGCCACGTTGGGATTCGAACCTCGGATTTCTCGATCAGGAAGCCCACCCCCCCCCCCCCGCCTCGACGCCTTAATTAATTTACTGCAGTCGTAAAACTAGACGTTTACATTTAATTTAATATTTTGCTATTTTTTATTAGAATAATGATTATTTGTAATATTAAACAAGAGAAAACTTTGAATTTTTATCTAAAGGATATAATAATTATAACCTCTCTTCCAATGTCTACAATTATAAGTTCTACAGAAAAATCAATATGATCTTAAAGCAAGAAATTGAAACATTCGTTTTGTGGACGTAAGCTTTGATATATCTTTGACACGTTGTTTCCTTTCTGCTTTTGACTCCGGCCTTAACTTGTTATCACAGTTGTATCTTTTAAAATGCTTTTGATGGAATGCCTAGTAACCCCTCCCCCGGGCTTGATGCAAGCTTGATCCAGCATTGTGCGTATATGTTTTTGTACTGTTGTCATATCGTCATCGGTATAACACACAAACATACAAGAACATTCATTCAACATACTAAATTCGCAAGTACAGAAGAACTGTAAACAAATTGAACCCCTATTTTGATTTTTCATGGTGTCATTATATGCAGCTGAATTTACATATAAATATTTTATGGATGGAAACATATGTGTATCGATACCTACAATACAGCTGAACAAAGAACAGGTAAAATTGCTCACCAACAATAACACGAAAGATACCTGCAAGTTATTCTACCTTATGTTCTCCTACGTGATTTGATTATGTCACTTTTTAACTTCATTTTCGGCCATGAAATGTCAGTATTGTCAACATATGAATATGGGTTGGTGATGAATCAAGTTCATTCTTTGAACAGAAGCTTCAGCCGAAACGAAGAACTTTTACTCCAGGTTCCACGTAAAGATTTGGCCACTATCGTCAAAGACCTTGCCGAAATAGACTTTGCAGGTGTACGTCGGTGTCTGTGTTTCATTGAAGTGCAAAGTAAGTCTATAAAACAAGTCATAATATCATTTAGTTGTATTATACAGCTGTCGAATCATTATTTTTATTTATTTATTTATGTATTTATTTATGTATTTATTTCAACAGGGTGGTCTCTTCAAGACCAAGAGGTCCTGCTCTTCCAGAGAGCCGTGCCTCGCAATAAAAATTCAACATTTACAATTTACAACATAAAATAAAATGAGGTATGAGAATACAATTATAAATAGTTGACATATCGTATAAATTGTAAAACATATAAATTGTAAAAAAATATGATTACTATAAACCACAGTATTTTAATGTCTTAAATAAGTAGTGTGCAATTTATTGTTTTTAACCTATCACCGTCATTATACACACTTGTTCAATTGTTTCGCTGAGAAATGGGAATGTTGAATGTCGTTAAATTAATGTCGTTAGTTATGTCGTTAAGTAATAATTTAATTATACTGAGTGGACGTGGGTCCTGCTGGCCCGGGGTCTGAGTTGAGGTGGGGTTTTTTTTCGTATTTTTGTGCAATGCAGTTTTGTGTGTGTGTGTGGGGCGGGGGGTGAGTGTGTTGTTTATGTGTACGTGTAACTGTGTGTGGGTGCATATGTAATGTATATGTATGTGTGTGTGATTACATGTGAGAGGGTGTGCGCGCGTGTGCGCGCGTGTGTATGTAGGTATGTATGTGCGTATGTGTGCACGTGTTTAAGGCATTTGTTTATGTATGCTACTGTGAATGTGTGCTTGTATCTGTGTGTGTATGTTTACTTGTGAAGGATGTGCATGGGGGTGTGTGTGTGTGTGTGTGTGTGTATGTGTGTGTGTGTGTGTGTGTGTGTGTGTGTGTGTGTGTGTGTGTGTGTGTGTGTGTGTGTGTGTGTGTGTGTGTGTGTGTGTGTGTGTGTGTGTGTGAGAGTATTTTTGTTGTTTTTTGGCGCTCTCCCGGCCTTGGGTTAGCAGTATGCGAGCTCGCATTTTTTTAATCTTGCCACAAAATAATTTGTGAACTGAAATTTAAAGAGAAATGTAATTACATATGTATGTATTTGTTCCTAAATGTTTTATATGATAATATTTTATTATATTTTGTAATATGTTGCATGATGCGCATACTAATGCTACTTTTTAGAATTATACTGCGGTTGATATTATTTATTTAATAATTTCATATTTCCTCCTGGTTTCTTTTTATCTCCATAATTTTCACTACTGTATTCCAAACGATAATCTATTCCCTAAATGTCTCACGTTTTAAACAAAAAAATTATTTGCAATACATTAATGTAATGAGTATCATGTTTCATATTATTTTTTAAATGATTATTGATTTCCTTAATTGATTTTAATGTGTTCGTGTCTTTGTCTTTGTATATTTGTTGCATGTGAACCCACACAAAGTTTCCATGTTGTTTATCATTGGACCGAATAAATTAAATTGAATAAATTGAATTGAATTGACTCAAGTAAGATTACGAAATAAGTACCATAAATGAAATTGGCTGAACAAATTCTTTGTGTTTAGTACGGTTTCTTAGATACAGAAATACAAAAATTGTCAAATTAGTTTGTTAAATACACTATATAACATTGTGGAAGCCCCATGTAAAAACAAAATTAAATTTCAAACTTTGCTATCTGACATATCTGACACCCTGGAGCAGCCTAAACACCCTAGCGCACAGAACTTCAGGCAGTTATGCTGCAACCTGTAAACTATGTACAGATAAAAATCGACACATTAATTATTGTCAGCTGATGAAAATTCTGCCAGACAGCTGTTTGGGGGGAAACTGGAATGGTCGCTCAAAGATTTTCACTTTTTATAAGAACATAATGATCATTTTGAATTGCAATTTTTCAGGGCTTCATTTTAAACCTTATCAGAGACACTGGTAACCATAAGCGTACGCAGGGGGAGGGGGTGTTTGGGATGTTCAAACACCCCCTTTGGCAAAAGGGGGTGTTTTAGGTGTCAAAATCCCCCCTTTAGCAAAAGGGGTGTTTAAAAATTTTTATAATTTTTGTTCGCCGGGCTGACCGTGAAAAATTTTTGACCTCGGATTTGGAATAATTTCTTTTTCACTTTTCGGCGGCTGGGCTGACCAGGAAAAATTTTAGACCTAGGATTTGGCCGCGGATGAACACCCCCCTTTGCAAAATCCTGCGTACGCATAATGATGGTAACATGGGAAAGCGTGTATAGCTCAGATTTTGTTTTTAAACTGGAACTAACATCGTTATTTGATACCTATAGCATACAACCGAAGCCAGCATCATTTTACATAGAACGTAATCGTCAGCCCCGAGCGGGGCCCCGAGTTTCTGTCTGTATTTAGATAACCCCACTTAACGTCTTGCTTTCTGGATTGCAGGATTCTCACCTGTTTATCACAGAGTCAATCCACTGACAAGAGAGCAAGAGAGTATGTACATTTCATGCTCGTGTTTTCTAAACACGATTGGTCAAGATACTGCATTACGGAAGAAATATGAACGTTTTTACAGATCAAACCATTTTCTTCAACATGACTCGTATTCAGTGTTGTAGGACTTGAGACCGGACTCAGACTCGAGTCCGAAAATCCCGGACTCAGACTCAGACTCGGATTCGGATACATGGGATTCGGACTCGGGCCCGAGTCCCTAGCGAGTCCCAATGGGTTTTGCAAAAATGGAGTATTCTCCATGCTTTGATGCATTTTTCCACATCATCCCTGTATAATTTCTTTCATCTGTTAGGTATTTCCTTATCTCTTATCTTAGTATCAAATTTCATGATAGAGAGTATAGATGTATAATTCTACGTTTAAAGCAAGTTCTGTGTCTTACAGGACAAGAGCACCAAAAAGCGTGTGCCAGATTTTTAAAATGGTGTGTTTTATTCATTAAATGAAGAGCTTGTTTCCAAAAGATCACATTTTTCATCGAATGTGACTTTTTTTTTACATCAATCTGTAAAGTGTTAGTAGCTCTATCAGATAACACAAACGAGAAGTTGAAATTCCCACCAAAAAGTGGTAAAAAATGAGCAATAAAAATGACTTTATTTCCAAAAGGGGGTAGATCCAATTTAGTTCATTTCCAAAAGGGAAGACAACTGCTCATGGGATGACACCCACCTGACAACTCCACCACAGAACAGCCTTCCCCCCTCAAGAATAACTCCCCTACGTCAACTCGCCCCAAGGACAACTCCCCCAGGACGACTCCCACATGACCACTCCCCCGGGGACAATTCCCCTATAGGACATCTCTCCCTA
>JZLH01S0065116.1:0-46643 GCA_001188425.1 Eucidaris tribuloides | reverse complement strand
AGCAGTGCCAGTTTGAGCTGTGAATGTCCAGCCAGCAGGTGAAATGCACTTGAATGGAATGAGACATTATTTAACTGAAATACATGGTGGCACTATAAATAAGTGTATAATTCTATATTTCCTTGTAAGCTGTTGAGCTGAGGTGTGTCTTTGTGTGTGTGTGTGTGAGTGTGTTGTGTGTGTGGGGTGGGGGGGGGGGGGAGGTGCCGGTATGACTTGTGAATGTCCAGCTAGCAGGTGCCTGGATCACAGCGTCACCATCCCAGGCCCCCATCCCGCCCCCGCCACAAGGCAACAGACCACCATTGTCGTGTGTGTATGTGTCATCCTACATGCAGTGAGTCAGAGCTGTGGCTCTCTTCAATGCAATGGGGTAGAAGAAATAATCATCAAGAACTTGAGAAAACCTGAATAGAAGTTATGAAATCCAGCATTATACAGTATTGTACTGCATCTATTTTTTTCAATACAGCTTTAAAATGAGTTTTAAGTTTTTCTCCACTCTGACTTAAAGTGATAGGCTAACATTGTGGAGCTTCAATTTAAAAAATTGTCAAATTTTGATATCTGAACTACATACATGTAGTAGTGTTCATATGGACAAATAAACACCCTAGAATAAAAAAAGTTTGGAAAGTTACACTGCCAATGGCAAGTTATGCATGAATAAACAATTAAAACTTGGGGCGAGTTTAAATTGCGTAGGTGTACACACAGTAAGTCTATGGGAGAAAATGGGCAGGTGAATCCGATCAACTTACGATTTTCACTTTTTTAAAGCACTAAATAATCATTTTGAAATACAATTTTTTCAGGGCATCATTTTTAGACCTGATCAAAGACAATGGTACATGTAGCATGGGGAATCATGTAGCTCAGAATTTTTTAACTGTGGTAAATGTTAGCCAATACCTTTAAGTATACCTTAACATTTCAGCTCTCTTGACTTTATGTAGTGTATATTCGCACCTTCTGTAAGAGTTAACAGTGTTTTAAAAAAATCCTGATGATCACAGATGACTGGATTATGTAATTCACATGATCTCTTAACTCTTACGTGCCAAAGTCGCCCATCCGCACCAAATAATACACGTAAAGTCCATGGGGATAGAGCAGGGATGTAGTCGAGGCCAGCTGTTCCGAGTCACGAGGCCGCTGGAAAAATATTGTTCCCATAGACTTTGTACACGTGACTCGGTCCGAGGCCAAGGCCAAGGCCGGCAAAATCTGGCCTCGAGGCCGGCCTCGACTACATCCCTGGGATAGAGATTTAAATCCCCTGGCATGGAGTTAAGATCCTCCTCTCAGTCTTTTAAGTGCAAAATTACCCAGTGGTTTTCAAGTTAGAAGCAATTTATTGTTAGCACCCTTTTGCCTTATAGAGTATTTGCTAATGCCGGCCACCCGACAATCTGCAACAATTCTGCAGGAATCATGTCATATATACATGTACACTGTAATCAGGGATGAAGTCGGGGCCGACCGTTCCGAGTCACAAATTTTGTTCCCATAGACTTTGAACACGTGACTCGGTCCGAGGCCAAGGCCAAGGCCGGCAAAATCCGGCCTCGAGGCCAGCCTCGACTACATCCCTGACTGTATATGACAAGGGTAAATGGTAAAAGAATGAAATTCTTTGCAGTTATATTTTTTAGATGCACCTATATGATCTATCAATGCCCTGAAGATTGATCCCTCTGAAATCCTCCCACTTTTGAGAAATTGCTCAAGATGTAAAATCTTGGGGAGGAGGAGAGATTTCCCATAGACAGTGTATACTGCTAGATGCTCTCGTTTAATTTAAACATCATAATTTGTCACTATAACAATTTTCAGTAGGTATGATGTCGTTTCCTGATGTCTGGGGTGACAATAGAATACTTTATGAAAGATTGACAAAAAAATTTGTCTGATCGACCAAAACTAGTGCTGGCATCTGCATATTATTTTCTCTTCAGCCAAATTCAAGCCAAATCCTTGACAAATCCTTCCGGCCAGAATGTATAGTACAGTCATTATAAATGTTGGGTTTAATTAGTTTAGTGTCTAAGACATTGTGAACTGCTCCAAATTCTGTCATTTCCCTTTAAAATGATTATATAATATTGTCTCATCAGCTAGTTACAGATTTTCATGTTCTATCAAATTGTGAACAACCCCTTTAAACAATATAGACAACCACTACCCCTGTTTGTTCCTCACTCATTCTGACACACATCCTTGTAGTCTGTATAAAATTCCCCACGGATGACAAACTCTTACAGATTATCTCTGCTTTTACGTCACATCGGCTTGTACAGTACTTCCCCCGCCTTGTCTGTTCAGTACATGTGTGGAGGACTATTTTTCTTTTTATCCTTTCGATCTTCTAATAGGAAGTTTTCCACTTAAAGGTAAATGACATGATTGGGAGTAGTCCTCAAGTTGGTAAAACTGTTCTACAATCAAGTAAACTATGCAAAGATTCTACTGTGGAAATTTTGTAGTCGAAACTTGACACATATTCAAATAACTTCCATCAGTATGCCTTGTGACAGACAAATCTATTGTGTAACTTTCTGTGGGATTTAAATCTCTCGGGCCTCAAGAGAATTAAACTGCTGGTATGTTCATGCTTGATTCTCCGTAACACTTTGGTGCTGGGTTGTTTTGGACTTATGTGTATAACTCTCAAAAATGTATGCTTTTCTATAAAAATCCAAATGCTGTCGAGACAAGACATTTTAATTCATTTAGTTGGTTCAATGTGTCTTCATCTTACAATGAATACCATTGGTAGGAACTTCAGTGACGTTTGTCATTCGAATTAAAAAGTATGGAACTGAGAGTTTTCTTGGTGCACCGGTGGGCCGATAGCCAAAGTGTTAAGTTAACAACTTTCAGAAAAATCATTACAGCCATAAGATCCACTCCAGCTGGTGTATCTTTGGTATGTCTTTCAACCAGTTTGGTTCTAAAGGTATTTTTTATTTCTCCCAATCATGTACCGCCCTTTAAGCTGATATACTGTAAGGCTTATCCAAAGTACTGTAACTTCATATTTCCTTAACCCGTACCCAATTTATTTTATTGAGCTTTGTTTTATTTGAAAGCTTTATGCCAAAGTCATACCCTGCAATAATAGTTCTGAATGTCTTATTTTTGTTTTTAATTCATTGAAAAATCTTGGTGAGGGAGGGGGGACCATGCTCTTGCAGATAGGTAAACTCATATAACCTTAATTTCGCTTATAAACCCTTGGAGGATGTAAGGGAAAAAAAACAATCGAAAATCTCAGGGTCCCGCCACCGCCGAGATTTTGCATTAATGTAATTTTAAAAACACTAAAGACATCAGAATCTATTATTGCAGGGTTATGACTTTGGCATATAAGCTTTCAAATAAAAAAAAAAAATCCCCAAAACTTAAACTTGGCTTTAATTGATGTCTCAACTCTAAAGTTATCTGACTTCTTGTTCCTTGTTAACTCTGACTGTACAATTAGGCACAACACCCCTGCACCTCAAAGATTAAAGTAGATATTAAATAGACTGCATTATTTTTTTATCAATCTTGTATATGTGTATGTGTTATAATTACTCAGTCTTCTTCTTCCTCCAATTCTTCTCTTCTTGGCTTCTTGCTTTTCTTCTTCTCACTTCTTCTTCCACTTGTCTCCTCAATTGTCTTCAACTTCTTCCAACCTCTCCCACCTCTTCCTTCTCTTCCTCATCGTCCTCTTCTTCCTTTTCTTCCTCTTCTTCCTCTCCTTCCTTTTTCTCCTCTTCTTCCTCTTCCTCCTCATCTTTTATATCCTCCTCCTCCTCCTCCTCCTCTCCTCCTCCACTTCTGTTTCATTCTTCTAATGCAACTTCTTGTCTTCCTCCTCCTTCTTTTCCTCCTCTTCCTTCTTCTGATGCTACTCCTGTTTCTCCTTTTCCTTCTCCTCCTCTCCCTCCTATTCCTTTTCCTCCTTCTCCTCCTCCTCCTCCCTTCCTCCTCTCCTCCTCTCCTCCTCCTCCTTCATCTCTTCTTCTTCTGTCAGGTGGAGAATGAGGTAGAAGCAGATGAGACAGATGAGGAGCTAGACCCGTCCAGGCCAGAGTGTCGAGACATGCTGGGCAGGCTAGATGAGTGGGACTTTCCCATCTTTGAACTATCTGAACTATCTGATGATCAAGTACTCAGTCAAGTAAGTCAGCATTGTACATCTTAACAGAGAAGGAAAATGATGACGGTGATGGTGGTGGTGGTGATGATGGTGGTGATGGTAGTGATGATAGTGGTGATGGTGGTGGTGATGGTGACGGTGAGGGTAAGGGTGACGGTGGTGATGGTGATGATGGTTATGGTGATGGTGGTGGTGGTGGTGGTGGTGATGATGGTGATGTTGATAGTGTTGATGATGGTGGTTATGATGATGTTGATGATAGTGATGATAATTTGATGATAGTGATGATAATAGTGATAATGTACATAGTGATGGTAACAGTGGGAATGATAATGTCGTGATTATGATATTTATTATTATTAACGGTATACATAGCTCATGCTTTGCAGCCCGAAGACTGAATTGCACGTGGCACACAATATTGGACCATGTATCCTTCAGCAAGGCAGCAGCTATACAGCGCCATAGAAGGGGCCCGAAGAATGTTGATAGTGTATGAATGGCCATCACACCTGGTTTTCACCCTTCTTTCGATGAAGTGTGTGGGTTCTTTAACATGCTGAGGTGTTTCTGTCTCAACACGGGACCTCTGGCTTTACGTCCTATCTGAGGGACGTAATGATATCACGTAATGACATGATGATATCATGGTGATAATTGATGGTACTGATGATGGTGGTTGTGATGAAGGTGATGATGAGGATGGTGGTGATGAGGAGGAGGCAGAGGATGATGGTGATGAGTGTGATATGGTGTTGGTGTTTGTCACTATGGTAATGATGATGGGGATTGTGGTGATAGGTGGTCGTAATAATAAAACATTTCGTAAAGGTATTGGTGGTATACATGTGCCCAGTAAAAATGATTTGTGAATTTCAATTTGCTTCTTTAAATCTCATTGTTCATTTCTGTTATCAAAAAGTTTCATCAAGCATATGTTGTCACACTAAATTGATAAAAACAACTTACCATTTCAATTCTCTTATCTTTTCCAGGTTGCATACAGGTTATTTACGGATGCGGGCATTTTTGAGACATTCCGACTTTCCATCCCAGAATTCATGAACTACTTTAGAGCATTAGAAAATGGATACAGGCATAAACCTTGTAAGTTGACCCCATTCACCATTTGTGGTACAAAACAATGTCAAGATCAAAGAAAGTAGAATTAAACATAACATCACAAAATATACACACAAAGTTTTAAACCCTGAAAAGGGCCTTGAAAAGGGATTTTGAAGTTTCAAAATAGCACACTTGAAGAAATTAGTCTACCACACTCAAGCTTTAGCCTACATGTATATACACTGTTGAGGAGGATATTGTCATACTTGGCTTGAATGTGACGATACATAAACCAAAATTGCTAGCTGCAGAAAATAAAATTTTACTTTGGGGTCCTGGTGGTATTGTCGCAGCCCGTATAGCTGTAGATGGCGGGTTCGAAACCTGGTTCATTTTTTCTGACATGTTTGTTGAATTATAGATCAGCAGTTGCGATCTAAAATACAGAGAGAGACAAATGAAAAATCTATTACATCGCATTTCACCTCTCTGAATAGTCCCTTTCATTTAATAATAATAATAAAAATGTCTACCTTGGACTATTTAACATAAAAATGTCAGAATTGTGAGCCTTGGTATTTTGTTACTTGTACATTGTGCCAATGCCGGTAACCAGTGATGACCTGGTGGTACTGTCGCAGCCCGGAAAGCTGTAGATTGCGGGATTCAAAACCTGTCATTTTTTCTGACATGTTTGTTAAATATAGATCAGCAGTTCGGATCTAAAATACAGAGAAGAGAGACAAATGTAAAATCTATTACATCACTTTTTCTCTTTGGGAGATTACCAGTGGTCAAAAGTGGTTTACCATAATTGTATGTGTTTTAGTAGTACAAGATATTGTATATCCAATCTCGATTTCTCTTCTGTGTACCAATGTTCAACTAGGTGGTGTTCTAGAAATGTTCTGACTAAATTAACATTTCATCTGCTCTAGTTTGCACCCCTAACACATTCTCAGTTTACTTTTCACTTGTAATGTATTGATATTATCGTTC
This sequence comes from Eucidaris tribuloides, assembly GCA_001188425.1. Lineage (NCBI taxonomy): Eukaryota > Metazoa > Echinodermata > Echinoidea > Cidaroida > Cidaridae > Eucidaris > Eucidaris tribuloides. The sequence goes on along the minus strand of JZLH01S0065116.1, from coordinate 40,429 downwards.
ATCTATTGCCTTTCACTCTCCTCCTCCTCCTCCTCCTCAGATCACAATCGTATCCATGCGGCTGACGTCCTCCATGGCTGCTACTACATGGCGACACAGCAGATCCCCGGCTTCACCCAAGTCAGTCCTGACGACCTAGATCCGATGGGTCGACAAGACGGTAGGTTCCATTAGATACGTGGACAAAAGAGGGCGCTACAGTTTCATTTAAATACAAGTCCCCTTATAGATAGAGTTAGGACATGAACATCCTATTTTGGGGGGCCGGGGGGAGGGGGTGGTGGACCAAAATGGCATTCAAATTCTTTTTATTTAGAACACTCACTGGTGCTCATCAGAATTGAATAGAAATGTTACTTTAATAATGGAAACAACGTTGCGTTCAAATCACGGGTTGTCGCAACACTTTTAGAAAGGGATTTTAATGTAAATCAGCAGATTTGGTAATTGGTGTCTCGATGAGGAAAGATCATACGTGTACATCAGATACATGTAAGTGGACAAACTGAGTGCTACAGTGCGACTTAAATTGGTAGATGTGGTGTTTGGTGTCTAGATGAGGAATGATAATGCACCTGTCCTATAGACCCATTCTGTTTTGAGAACAAGACAAGACATTGCATCATCCTCCATTGCTGGGGGGCTTCCAGGACTATAACAGAAGATGAGTATCTTCATCTATGCATTTCTTAACTCTTAACATGCCAAAGTCGCAGATCTGCACCAAATAATACACATTAAAGGAGTGGATCTCTTTTGCATGCCTAAAATTAACATTGTGTAAATACAATGGCATTTAGAAGAAAATTCCATCTGGGAACATTTAGCAAAATGTAGGAGCTAGAAATTCGGTTTGAGTAGAATTATAGTGACCGTTAGACTCTGATTTGAATTTTTTCTCGCGAGGAAAAAAATCCTGCCATAGAACGTACACTTACTGGCTATTGTTTTTCTTTCGCATTTTTCAAATTCTAGGTAATAAATGACCCCCAAATTTCACAACCATGCCTTTCATCAATAGCCTAAGGGCATGGGTTATCTTTTCCTGGTCTGTGGGGATGTTTGCAAATGAGATCCACTGCCTTTAAGTGATTTAAATCCTCTGGCTAGTTGAAGGGACCGAAAAGTCTCATATCATGATGTTTTGGAGGTGGCCCGGCTTGGGTAATATTCGACAATGCCCGTATACTTTCTGAAAACGAGCACGCACAAATTGTGTGCAATTCCCTATGTAGAACACATTCACCCGAAGAAAGGTGAACTGAACCCAACTGACAACGTCCCTACCCCTCAACGGCACTTCTGTTCGCAGCTCCATGATTGTTGAACTCTACACTACGTAGTATAGATTCAGTGTTACACACGGCCTCGCAATAGGGGCAAGTGTAAGGTAAAAAACGTACATGGATTACGAGCAGCGCATCCCTTTAAGAGTTAAGTTCACGAATCACCCTGAGTTATTGCAACATCTTTTGTTGTGTTCTAGAACCCCCCCCCCTCCCCCCCCCCCAAAGCCTATGAAACACATCATATTCTTCAAACCAAACATTTTGAACCAGTTTATGTGAACAAAATATAATCCCTTCACAGTCAACCATGTGAAAAGGATTCAAGTATGTGGAATGGATAGGGTTATGAAATGATTGAAAGAAAGATAAGTAAAGCAGCAAAATATTTATCACAAAAGTGGAGCTGTCAAGTCTTCCCGATTCTGCGGGAGTTTCTCTGAAAAGCGAATGATATTATCTCATCTTGACAAATGTGTACTCCATGGAGACACTGCACACAAAATCAAACAACATGCTGTGGTGCCAGAGTGGGTGTCTAACCATCTGAGGGAAATTGCCATGTAGCCTTGATAATCCCACAGTATGGTTAGGAAATCACATGTTACTTACAGCAAAGCACGTACAACTTTGGCTTCCTCATGTTCTTGGAACTTCGAAAGTTTCTCTTCTAATCAAATTTACATCAGACTTCTACAATGACAATGTTGGCACGTTTGAAAACTGTACTTTAAAAGTAGGAATTTTTGTGTGTTTTAACAAAAATTTTCTTGATCATAGTAAATTTCAGGCAGTATATTAGCAAGCTTTGTTGTTGTTGTTGTTGTTGTTATTGTTGTTGAAGTAGTAGTAGTAGTAAGAGTAGGAGTAGTAGTAGTTGTACATAATTTTGGGCTTTCAAACATTGATTTAAGGGTAGCTGAAAGCTTCCCAGTTTCATGATAGGTTAACCAGGTTTTGAAGTAATGAATACAATCCAACACAAGTTAGTAAAACATTTATTTAGATTGGATCTGAAATTAGACATTATCATTGCATAGATTTTAAAGGGCAGGTTAATGACATGCTCTCCTTGTTTCTAAATACAACAACAGCTTTGTAGTTGTGTAGATTATTAAGAAATCGGAAACAATCTCGCAAAGTGCAAATTACGCAGAGTCTTGTGGTTGTGCACCGAGAAGACGGAAATGTTTTATTTTGTGCAACTGATGCAGAGTTTTGCGGTTGTGTAGATTATTGAGAAAACAGAAACGATTTTGGTAATGTGCAAATTATGCTGTAATGATCGCATGTTGTGGGCAAGAGAATATGATACGCACACAGAAAAAATGGAAAACAAAACAAATGAGGTCATATCCTATGTGGAAGAACGTCAGCAATTAAAGGCCCAGAATCTCATTTGCAACCCTCCCGTAACACAGCAAAACATTATTCATGTTCTTACGCTATTTATGATGGGCTTGCCTGTGAAATCTGAAGATCAGAAATTACCTAGATTTTGAAAAATGAGCTACTCTTAGGCACACAGTTTCAAATCTCACTTCAGGCCTATTACAGTACTTACATGTAAATGTTTGACTAGACAATTGACCTACTTCTGTGCTGGCATGTGTTAGGCACAAAAGAAATGCAAGATCATCTACGTACTTACAACCCTATTGCACTTAGCCCTCAGTAGCACTGTCCCATTGAGGTAAAAGAGTCGGACTTGCATGTCCTTCCTGTCTAAAATAGAGTACCAGGCTACTACTAGAATTGTTGTCACTAGAGACAAAAAATCAAATCGAAGACTAATGTTCACTGTTATTCCACTAAAACTGCATTTCTAGCTTGTATATTTTGCTAAAGGTTTTTAAATAGCATTTTCTTCTATATACCTGTGTATTTGCGCAATGTTAAATTTTAGGCGTGCAAAAGAGACACCCTGCCTTTAAGGCCGATATTCCTTTGCCTGGATTCCGTGGGCGGTGACATTTGAATTGGGGGACATCCCCCAGTGGTTGCCAAAAAATATGAGAAGAAAAACAAAGTTTTGTATGAATCATTCCTGTAACACAGCAGTTTCCTCTGTAACCTTGCCGCATCGGGTGCACAAAATTGATGTATCCTGAAGAAGGTCCGAATGGGTACATTCACTGATGATCTAAAGAAGTATACACTCCAGCAGAGAATTGAAAACATAAGGAATGATGTGTTGAGTGGTAGCTCCTTTGACAGATCGACAACTTTGGACTGTGGTCCTAATATTTTTCTCATTTTTTGTTGTTGTTTTTTTTGCAAAGTAAACTACCTGTAAGTAAACCACTTTGCAATGGCAAATCTACAATATTGTACAATCTATGTTGTAGGCTCACAGAGAAACAAGACATACGTGTACAGTATATGTAGTCTAAAAATAGCTTGAGGTGATAATGACAGAGAAATCCATTGAAGCCCAGAAGATATCACAACATGTTTAGTGAAACCTATGGGTAAACGAAAGAGTTTAATTGCTTGATGCTTCTATCAAATCAATGAAGAAAAAATAAATATTCTGTGTAGACATTAAAAAAGAAAACATTCTATGGGTTTATATTGACTGAAATTGAAGCACAGTTTTTTTCTCAGTTCTGGTATGTCACAAAAGTTAAATTAACTCGTTGGAGACGATTTGATTTCAGTATAACACGCAATTTCCATAGACCTGAACACGAGTTAACTTGTACATCTTATTGTTGTTTGAAATTGTTGACAGCTCCAAGTACAAACACTTCATTGATGCACTTCCTTGTTTTTTTTTATATTTTTAGATGATCCTGACAGTTTCCACACACCAACCGTCACTCCCCGGGCGAGTCTATCGACGGACTCTAGCTACGGTATCCTGGCGGGCAATCTACCAGCATTAGAATTGATGGCGCTGTTTACCGCTGCCGCCATGCACGACTACGACCATCCAGGACGGACAAACGCCTTCCTGGTGGCAACAAGCGCCACACAGGTATTTGACCCCATATGGACAATGAACTTTTGCGGGAGCCCAGAAAATTTAACAAACTTTTCAGTCAAATATTAGATGAATTATAGGGTTATATTACCTATGACTCTGTCGCATAAAGTACACATTTTTGGCTTGTTTGATTGAAGAAAATAAACATTTTGTGTAGACATTTTGACAAGAAAACCTACCGGTACTTGCGTTTATGCTGACTTTACTATCAACCAATTGATAGGTGTGTCGTCTCTTATGAAGCAATGATACTGTATATGGAGCTTGATGGGTTACAGCCAAAGTATAGTTTTGGTCAATGAGACAAATTTGTCATATGTCTTTCACAAAGTTTGTTATTGTCATCCCAGACTTTAGAAAACAACATAAAACCTACAAAAAAATGTCGGCCCTTTATGGTGACAAAAATGTTGGGATTTGTACATTTCCAGGGAGCAGATACATCACTTTTTCATGGCAAAACCAACTTTTCTATTTCAAACAATTTTTTAAAAAGTGAATCTTTTCAGAGCATTGATTTTCAAGGCATTAATTGGTGTTAAAGGTCTGTCTGAAAAACATGATAGAGAAAAGTTTTTATCATTAAACAATACTAAACACAGTCTTTTAAGATTAACCCATCACCACCTTAAAGTTATTGTCTAACTGTTTTTGGCTGAAACTTATGGGAAAGAGGAAAATAAATCTGCTATGTTTCAGTAAAAAAAAAAGTCATTATTAAATGTCCCACACACTATGACTAAAAAAATTCAAATGCACCCTCTGTTTTATGAAATAATTTGCCGGAATATCTTAGGAATGCAGAAATGTATTAAAAGCTTCAATTTAATTTTTAAGAAATACATTTATTTAAAATTTTCTACAAATATACAAACCTAGTGCATATCATTTTAGGGCTTGACCCTATCTTGTTTTACAGGGAGCCAGCCGGGCTCCTCGGGGACTGTTTTAGGGGTCCAAATTAAATTTTGGGGAGCCATGTTTCCCTCGGTCACAATTGTAGGTACATGTGTATGTATTAATATAGTCACAGTTTGTATGTTTGCATGTTGCGTGATTATTATGCTACTACTAGTATGGAATATGCCAACCAGTATTAGATACTTTGTTTCCATTTGAATAATATTTGTGCTTGGTGATTAGTGTTTGAAATAGTAAAATGTTTCATGAAAATATACAAAGAAGGGTATCACTGCAATATTTTCAGGTAAGCAAGACAATGTGTGCAGTCCAGTTGAGCCTCATGGCAAAAACTTAAGGAGCCAGCCGGCTTTTTCATATATTTCTAAGCTGCTTGTAGCGATTCTAGGGAGCCAATGGTCTGTGGGCCCCACTAAAATCAAGGCCTGCTTTTCTACTCTGTTCTGTGAAACACATAGAAACATGCCTTTATCCATACATGTTATGGTATGTGCTGTACAAACTTAAAGCCCAAGTTTAGTTTTGGGGATTTTTTGTTATTTGAAAGCTTTATACCCAAAGTTCGTGTCACACCAATAACAGATTCTGAATGTCTTTCGTTTTTTTTGTATTAATTAAAAATTTTCGGTACACCCGATATCTTTGACTATGTTTTACGTTATAGCATCCAAAGGGTTAATGATGTGTTAAGTTTATCCGAGTTATACCTCATCAGAAAGAACAGAGTTCGCTCTTTCTGATGAGGTACAAGTCAGATAAACTTAACACCTTAAACTTAATCCCCAAAACTAAACTTGGGCTTTAATATTTTTATAATCCCATTCCTCTTTCCTCCAGGCCATCCTCTACAATGACCGGTCAGTTCTGGAGAACCACCACGCGGCTGCCTCGTGGTCACTGTTCCTGTCGAAGCCAGAGTTCAACTTCCTGTCGTCGCTGGACGTCGCAGAATTCAAACGTTTCCGATTCTTGGTGGTGGAATTCATCCTGGCCACCGACTTGAAGAGACATTTTGACTTCTTGGTGGAATTTAACTCCAAAGTGAGAAAACAAAACAAAGTTATTTACTCTTACAGTACATGTAGGTAAATGTGTCATAGCTGTGGAGATACTGTTATCAGATGTCTTCACAAGTATTGTAAATTCTTAAGCGATGTATTGGAGAAATGTGGATAATTCTGGTTCAAATTATCATTAGTTGAAAAACTGTCAGAGTAATTCAGGCAGAATCTTATTAAGTTTAGTTTGCATTTCCCAAATAAACATCACAAAATCGACAGAACAAATTACAAATCAAAAAGGTGTTCTATAGATCTACATAAATTGTATACTTATCCTGTATTCAAAGATGCTGTCATTGATTTGACATTGTACAAAAAACACTCTAAGATGAATCAAATCAGCTGAAATCACTATCCAATGGAAGTTGATATAACATAACACACCTTCATACGAACTGGGTAAATATTGCAGTTCTCTGGTGAAAATGGACGGTTAAAACTTCTCCTTTCAAACCTGACTCTGAAGTCTTTTCGAAAAAAAATCTGTGACGTAAAATTGTCCGATCAGCCATTAGCCGAAGGTCGCGCGGAGGTTAGTCGTTTAACCAATCAGTGGGCTCCGCTGGTGTTGCGACTGTACACATAACCGCGATTCACAATTTGAGCAAAATTTAAACTCACGGAAAGAACAACATTCTGGTAACATGTCGTTGTTAGTTTTTCTCACAAAACAACAAATTCATGACGTATGAATCTCCAACTTTCAACACACCATTTGTAAGTACTAAACTACCATTTGGTATTGATAATGAAGGGAAGTAATGGCCTTACACATCCCTGACACAATCTTTAACAAAGTATTTCACTAAAACATGACGTATCATCAATTATATATGACGCAAATAGAGAGAAATGCAGAGACCGCCACCATAAGCTTGAAGCTTGGTAATGATGAAGGCCTCTAAAATACGCATACATAAACAAACAAAAATATTTCCACAATAATGAACTCAATTTCATCCCCAATGAACTGTATTTCCACGGCAAAGAACAAATACATATAAAAGATGTATATCAATTATCAAAAAACATGATCAAGTTATCGTCTCAATTTTACTTTCAAACAAAGGTGTATGGTAATACAGGGTGGCCCAGAAAGAATGCAACACCTACAATTGATAATTTCTTCACCATCATTGGCGAAATGTTATAGTTTTTGTTTCATTGGGTAGAACGTTTTTTTCAACAAAATAATACCCGTTAAAACCATAGTTTTTGTTTCATTGGGTAGAACTTTTTTTCCGACAAAATAATACCATGATTATTGATATTTAGTAAGGCGTTTGGATCCTAGGACCATTTTTCTGGGGCAATATCATTTCCCAAATTTGCTATTTTAACATATCCACAGATCTTCGGAACACCGAGATATTCTTACGTCACAGCGTACCATAGAATAAGCTGGGAAGACTAACCGCAATACTTCCTTTATTGTCTCTATTTTAATCACAGTGACGGCATTCCTGCGGTTTGTCTGTGTTGCTTATTTTATATATATATTTACATTTTGTTAGAAATTTTAGGGCCGTCGTCAAATAGAAGTTTCTCTTTCGACATGTCACCTCAAATATTTAGCCGATAGACACAGCTGTCGACAAAACAATGGTCTGATAAATTGGGACATTGAATTCATAAGACAGTCTTACACCACAGTACCTATACAGGTTAAAATACACCTGTATTGTGGCTACATACTGCAGGGGATAATTAGCCTGCCAGGGGGGCCTAATGATGACTGACATTGCTATAGCTTGTGAAATTTTGAACTTTGGACTTTCAATTGCCTGGCTCACTGCATGGCTTGACCACATCATCAATTTTCGAGGAACCAAGATTCTTATGGTGTAGATTACACTAAGAACAATGGTTCTCAGTTTCTATAACCTGCAAGCGTGAGAAAGAAAAAAATGCTTGCTTTGAGAAGTGACTGCCTGCTGAGATGACATTGTTAGGTCCTGATTTATTACTTTGATACCTTGTGTGTTGTTGTCAGTAAGATAAAATCTCTGTCGACATATCATCTTTCAGTCAAAATATTATTATCTCGACAAGCTTTTCAACAGTAGGCCTGTCGACGACGCCACTAAGAAATTTTAGAAATTTGTATCAGAGTTTTTGGTGAAATGGAGAAAATCAACATACAGTTGAGAAAATTGATTGACCCAAAATATATAATATTACAAAATTCATTGTAACTTACTAGTATGTCACTCTTATTTTTCTGCTCACAGGTGAATGACGTGGATGCTCCTGGTATCAACTGGGCCTCAGAGAGTGACCGCCTCCTGGTATGTCAGATGTGCATCAAACTAGCTGACATCTCGGGTCCCACCAAGAGGAAAGAACTGCACTGTAACTGGACATACAGGATATCAGAGGAATTCTATGAACAGGTAAAGTAACGGTGTGACCCAATCCAGTTACCAGTCCAGACATCACCAATCTATGACCTTTTGCCCTGAACCAAGCGGATATACATTGAGAGCTGAAAAAAGCTCAGACAGGAGTAGTTAGGCCTGAAAGTTAAAATACCAAACACCTTTGCAGATAACAGAAAATATGGGCAGTGTTTGAGGGAAAAAATTCATTCATCCAGAAACAGACCAGGCAGCGTGGGTCTCTGGGTACATTCTTGGGACTGTTATCAGATTGTTGGCAGGCAGGACATGTTTCATCTTTGACTGATACCACATGAAAACATGACTGAGATGATTTGGAGGCCTTTTTGGATCAAATTTCCCTGAACTCCAAACCCTGAGTCAAGTTACAGACCAGAAACATATAAGACAAAAAATGCTGGTCAAATCTCCGAGCGAATTCCTCCCCCCCCCCCCCCCCCCCACCGAGCCCCAGACAGTAATTTGCCAGTCATTCACAATTAACCAAGACCAATTAACATTGCTGTAACATCCATCATCCCATCAGCCAAGGAAGGTAGTCCAACAACTTTAGGCACTCGTTATATTGTAGTGTCATGACGGCAAGCATTCCAATCCCGTTTCTATGTTGTTTTAAGAAAAACTGATACCCTGAACTGAATTTCTTTCACAGAAATACCACTTTTCATATTTACTGCCAAAGTAGAGTTCTTCCTCCAGCTAGCCAATTTATTCAAGATCACAATCTTTAATTGAGAGTGCTCTTAATTGGCAAGAGTGAGGAAGTTCTTGTCTTATCTGTGGAATTGCCAACCTCTGTGAATCAATTTGCGTGAGACTCCCGTAGGCAGTGATGTAACTGAGGGGCCCAAATGTGTGAGACCAATAGAAATGTACTAAAATTTGAAGACAAAAAATATTGTTTGAAAGAGGGCCAAAATGCGTTAGTCTCACGCTCGATGCATGGGAGTTGGCAACCCCGTATCTGCTTGTATCTCCTAATTCTTTCTTTAGGATGACAAGAGAAGTCAGGCCTTCATGTTTCATCAAATGTGGCCGTAATTTCCCCAAACTAACCAAACAAATCATGACCACAATCTTTTATCAAGAGTACTTTTGATTTTGCAAAAGTGAGGGAGCTCTTCATGTAATTCCTTTAATATCTTTATTTGTCATTAGCGTTACAATGAGAGAAAGCTGGGCCTTCTGGTCGTACCATACATGGATCGTAACTTTCCCTACTTAACAGAACAGACCAAGAACACAATTTTATATCAAAGGTGCTTTTAATTTGCAAGAGTGAGGGTGCTATTCATCTAATCTTTCAATATCTTTTTCATATTCTTTGGAGTGATGATGAGAGAAAACTGGGCCTTCCGGTCCCACCATTATACATGGATTGTAACCTGCCCTAGCTAGCCAAACAAATCAAGAACACGCTCTCTAATTAAGAGTGTTCTTATATGAGGACACTCTTGTCTGATCATGTGGCTATCTCCTGTTTTTTTTGTGTGTGTGTGGTTTTTTTTTAAGGGTGATAAGAGAAAACTGGGCCTTTTGGTCTCACCGAAAATGGATCCTAATCTCCCCCAGCCAGCCAAACAAATCATGAACACCATCTTTAATTATAATGCCTTTTAGTCCTATGAATGTTATTAGTGCATCCAGTCGCATAACTATAATAGAATATAATTATAAATATTAGGCTGGACTTACTTGTGATGAGTTTCACGACGTTTCGTCTACTCTGTAGACTTTCTCAAGTGATGTGGTGATGTAGCAGTATTTTGAAATGCATGCGTTGCCTATGACGGCGACGCATCTCGGCGTTGTAAAGCGCATCCCTGGATGCGCATTGTTGGATGGGCGCGTTTAACGCTTTGTCCCAGATGTGTGGTAGATTGAATCGAAGACCTGTCCCTTTTTGTTGAGTGAAGGGGACTTGACTCTTTCCACGCTGCCTCCTTAACAACCTCTCCGGAACCAGTTCTTTTCCCTGTCCAGTATCATCACGTTGTCCGTGGAAAATGTGTGATTAGATGCCTGTAGGTGTGTAAAAACAGCCGACATCAAGTATATTTTCCAACCGAGTGGGCCTTCGATGCTGATTCATACAGATCGGTGATGACCGCCAACGTCTAATCAAAGCGCGCAGATCAGCATCGAATGGCCACTCCGGTGACAAATAAGTACCCGATTCGGACTGTTTTTACACCAACTACGAGCGCATCTAAATCGACACATTATTCGACACGGACAACGTGATCGATGCGACAGGAAAGAACTGGTTCCGGAGAGGTGTTAAGGAGGGCAGTGTGGGAAAGAGTCAAGTCCGCCATTCACTCACAAAAAGGGAGGTTCTATCGATTCAAACTACCACACATCTTGGGACAAAGCGTTAAAACAGGCGCGCCACGCAAACAGATGTGCGGCATCCAGGGTATGCCTGTTTTACAAACGCCCGAGATGCGTCGCGTCATAAGGCAGACCGCAAGCATCTTCAAAATACTCTACTCCAACCACATCACTTGAGAAAGTCTACAGAGGAGACAAACGGCAGTGAACTTCATCACAAGTAAGTCCAGCGCTAATAATTTATAATTATATTCTGAATCATATGCCTTTTATATTTGCAAGAGAAGGGCACTATTCATGTAATTCTTTAACATCTATGGTGTATTCTTCCTCTAATCCCTTTATGTCATTGCTATATTCTTCTGGGTAATGATGAAAGAAAGTTGGGCCTTCCGATCTCACTGTACGTGAATCGTAATCTCCCCCAGCTAACCAAATAAACCATGAACCCAATCTTTTAGTAAGAGTGCTCTTAATTGTAAGAGGGCGCTATTCATCTAATCCTTTTCTCTGTTTCGTCTAGGGTGACAATGAAAGAAAACTGTGCCTTCCGGTCTCACCGTACATGGATCATAACTTTCATTTCATTTTTCATTTCATTTCATTTATTATTTCTAAACACTTAACAGAACAGATCAAGAAAACCAATTTTGTATCAAATATGCTTTTAATTTGCAAGAGTTAGGGCACTATTTATCTAATCCTCTTCTGTGTTTCATCTGGGGTGCTGATAAGAGAAAACTGGGCCTTCCCGTGTCGCCGTAAATGAATCGTAATCTTCCCCAGCTAGCCAAAAAAATCGTGAACACCATCTTGTATCAAGAGTGCTTTTAATTTGCAAGAGTAAGGGCACTTTTCATGTAAGCCGTGGATATCTTTTGTGTATTCTTCCTCTAATCCTTTTATGTCCTTGCTATATTCTTCAGGGTGACGATGAGAGAAAACTGGGCCTTCCGGTTTCGCCGTACATGGATCGTAACCTCCCCCAGCTAGCCAAACTCCAAGAAGGGTTCATCAACCACCTGGTGGCTCCTCTGTGCAATGCCTACGGGTCGGCCGGTCTCCTGCCGGGAAGATGGTTAGATGAGGAGGAGGAGGATCGTAAGTTGGAAGATATCATCATCAATATCAGAAATAATTCGCTTTTTCGTGCCGCTGGCTGGCAGAGGGGCATTACCATGTGCTCCAAGCAGAAGGGTGTTAACAGTAAATGGCTTCTTATTTATTTGAAAACCTGCAGCTAATTCAATATTTGCAAATAAAATACTGACAGGTGGTCCTAAAAGAATCAATGCTTGATTTCTTATGAAATGAGCCAACGGTTTTCAATTTAGAGTCAATTTACAGTTAAAGGTTAGTGACATGATTGGGAACACTTGAAAATGCCTCAAGAACCCAATGAGTTGAAATATATACCAACTATAGACTAGCAGGAGTGGATCTCCCACCTGGGAGGATTTGTCTGTAATTTGTTTACTTAAGGAGACACAAGCATAAACATAGGAGTATCTTAATTTTATCCGGGGACGATAAAAATAAGCCCCATAGAGAGCCACACAGCAGGTTTCCGTGCTACGGGTGATATTGACATTGTTTATTTTAGAATGAGTCAACGTTTGACTACAAGATTTTCACAGGAGAATCCTTGCATAGTTTACTTGATTCTAGAGTAGTTTCAGCCCAAGTTGTGGACTATCCCCAATCATGTCATTTACCTTTAATTTCTTTCAGCTATGAGCATATGCTATAACCCATCTACCAGTGTAACAACGACTTTGTGTTTTGGGAAGGGAGGGGTTGAATTTTTTTCTGTTTATTTTCCTCTTCTGTCCTCTGCAAATTGTGATTAATCATTCCATTATGTGCTATATAAGAATGGACTATTATTATTATTATTTCACTAAGATTATAGTGGTAATACTCATGAACATGACATAATGTAAAGAAGGTGTGGTCACTTTCTGATACTTGAGCTCCCACCACGCCCCCCCCCCCTTGATTTTCACATTCTTTATAAAAACTGATGTTCAGATTTTAACCAAACTTTGCAGAATCATCATTATGGCCAGGGAATATATAGTTATTCAAATGGTTTATGTGGCCCCATTGGTGTCAAGATATCGGGCTCTAAGGGTCAAGACTATGTACAAATGATGACATAATGTGTAGGAGGCCACCACAGAGAGGTTGCGTGACCTTGACGTGAGCATCATGCCCATCCCTCCCGCCACCCCCTCCCCCCCCCCCCCCCCTTCGGCCCAGGTTCTTGCTTAAAAAATCTGTAATTATTATACTGTTAATTTCTGGTTTATTTTTTAAGATGATATGAAGTCAGATGCCAAGACAGAGACTGATGACAGGAGAGACAGTAGCTATAGCGACAAGGATCGAGATGAGGATGACGACGATGATGATAACGATGACACGTCAAGTGAAGGTACGTTGTGGTACATACTGTGTGATCCATTTAAAAAAAAAACAGAGCGCTAATAGGTGATTTTTCTCCTCATTATTCAAGAGAAATAACTTATGTTCCCTCTTCATTTGATAGCACTTTTTTTCTGAGCAATACAACACTTATATCATCAATTTTTATTCAGTTGTTTTAATTTTATAGCCAATTTTACTTGAAGCAAGAGGACACTCACAGAAAGAGATCAGTGAAAAGTCAGGCACTTAACCCGTTGCTTACGGGAACAGGGTGGGCCCTTTGCAAAGTCTATGGGGATTTACAGAATCTCGTAGTCAATGGGTTAATAGGGATTAATAGTTCAGAAGATCATTAGAATCAGAGTTATATAATATTGTTGAATCAAATGAATGATTTACTAAATGAATTGATAAGGAGTAACAGAGACACAAATTTACTCAAAGTAGTTAAATGTACAAGTCCCCAATTGATAAGCAATTTTTTTTAAAAAGACAAGACGTGAGGAAGCCTTTACTCCTCCCTCCCATGTCTTACAGGCAACCAGTTGGGCCCTGTGCAAAGTCTATTGATATTATCAGAATCTTGTAGTTAATGGGGTAAAAAGGAAGTGGTCCCCAAGATTGAAGCAAAACTGAAAAAAAATATGAAGAACATAAAGCGGGGAAGGGAGCTTATATCCCCTTTGTCTAATTAGAACTGGGACTCGAGTGAAGCATTCGGTCTTTTTTCTATATTTTTCAGGTGACTCCAAGTTGAGGCTGAAGAGCGCCGGTCAACAGAAGACCCGTAAGATGGTCAGCATCTTGACCAAGCACCTGAAGGAGAATCACGAGATGTGGCTCAAAGTCCTGAAGGAGGAGGAGGAGGAGAGGAGGAGAGCAGAAAACCCTGATGGGATGCCTTCCTCACCAACATCCAAGGATGGCCAAGAATCTATGGTACGAGATGAGATCAGTCAACACATTGAAGAGTAGAAGTTAACCTAAAGCCTCCATTCCTCCGCAATATGGAAAATGGAATAAAATCATGGAAATTGGAAGTTTAACACAGAAAATGGGAAATAATGTAGTGTTGAAGTACATGTAATAGCCCAAAAATCGGTAATAAATTGCAAAATAAACAAGGTTTAATATGTGTACAATCATTTTTTAACGAAATAATACTATTACCAAGCATGAGAGTAAATTTAATCACCCTAGGCAACCCCTCTGCAGGCCCCTCTGCCAGACATTTCCCTCACTACCTTGACTATGGCTGCTCCATTTCACTGAGGCTGACTGGGCTACAATACATACCTCATACAACTTCAGTTGTAATCATCCATGTATTAGGGGTAATATATGGCATTTATATACATGATTTTGGGTAACACAGAAACTTACAGAAAATATAAAATTTGAAGAGCGGTATTTTGATTTTGTAAAACGGAGAAATGGAGGCTTTAAATTAACCCTCGTAGTCCTAGTACTTTAACCTTTGGCGTGCTTCGTTCACCAATTTACACAGATTAATAAAGGGATTAACTAATCCCTCTTATCCTGATAAAATGCCCTTCTCATAGGTCCAGAAAGTCATTTACACCTTCTGTTGTTCTTTTGTTGTGCCAAAAGTGCAAATTGAGTTTAGAAAATTTGAATTGAGCCTGAAGTTCACCTAGAAATGTGGCAAATAAAGAGTTGAAGGTACACAGTCAAGGAAGAATGTAAAGATCAAGAGTTCCATTAAATCTTTTACCAAATTTGTAGTCTTCCCCCCCCCCCCAAAAAAAAAAAATTAAACAGGTAAACTGCTTATTCTTTTTTCAACTTGACCGTGAATGAGAGGTCTTTTATAAATTTAGGGTTTAAACTTATTGTTGAAAACAGAAGTATGATAAAAAAGTACATTATGGCTTGCTTTTATTTCTGTATCTGTAATGCAGTCTATTATTCATGCTGCAACAGTTGTAAAGCAGATACTGTTTATTTATCAACATATATGGTAGCGTTGCACGACTAAGTCACCAAAAGTCGGAGTCGTGACTATCGTCTAGGAGTCGCGACTCCGACATTCAAAATGCCAAAATCGACTCCATGTAATCACATCTGTATGCCATATAAACCAGTCAAAACATCAATGACAATGTGTGGGACTATGGTAGAAAGTCATGTTTTGAATGATCGTAATCACAGTTGAAACAGCATAAGTTCAGAAATTACTTTCAAAATGAACTGACCATTATCATTGGTAATGAAATTGAACAACAATGGACTGCTTTTGCCTCAAAATCATTGAAGGAGGACACTGAACAGTCATTGTATAGGCTGTAGTGTGCTTCTTTTTACCTACTCATGTACTGATTGACCAACAGAACTGAATCTCAAGAGTCAGCAAATAGTCAGAGTCGCGACATTTGATCGGCGACTAGTCAACTCCCAAAAATCCTGGAGTTGTGCAACACTAATATATGGTATAAGAAATATGATTTTTAAAGGATACCGTAAATTTGAATGGATTCATAAAATAAGTTGCAAATTTTTGTATGAGTTTGGGTCTGTGGGTATTAATTTTTCTATTCCCATTTTGTTGTAATCCTGTTAGATTATTTCTGTTTTTTTGTTTGTTTGTGTTTTGATTCTCTTTATTTGTTTGGTTTATTTAGTTCGTTGTTTTATTTATTTATGTTCTGTTTGTAAAGGCCAAAAGCCGCACCTCACCTTCATATTCTGCACCCATAATAATTAGACAAGTATTCGTGCCGAGGTGCAAGGTACAGTACCTTCTTTTGTGTTTCTGCCTTTCTCGTTGGTGATGGGTCATGAATATTCATATTGCTCATTTAAATATGCATAAGGCTTTGAGATTTACAGTAGGTGGTAGTTATGTATTTGCCTAATAACTTGTGGTTATGCATAACTTAGCATAGGATTAATGAAAATATATGATGAATTAGTGCATTTTTTATTCTGACATATACCGTACATTGTTAGTGGTGGCTGGGGGCGGTCAAAAGGTCTACTACAGTATTACGTATTTACGTTTTGACCACATGCCGTAGAAATTGGACAAATTTGTAGTTTTTTTTTTTTTTTTTAATTATTATTTGTTGGGTTTTTTCATCAGTAAAATTAGAGGTTGGTGTTGTTTTGGTGATAGCTTATTTACCATAGTGCGTTTTGCAGTTACAATTAACAATAACCTGTGGTTATGCATAAATTAGCATATCACTAATGAAAATATGTAATGAATTGGGATATTGATAATTTATGTGTACATTATAGTGATGGTTCAATACCATTAATAGTGTCTATTGCCTCTTTTTGACTGGGAATAAGTTGGAAAATAAGATTCTTTTTTTTTGTCCATTACGGAAAATGGATTTTTTTTTTGTCCTACAGATATGTATGTGTAATATTTGTATATTTTGATAAAAGCCTACTTAACTCACAATGTGTTTCACAGGCTCTATGTTTGGTTTCTGCAGAAGTGTCACTAGCACAAAATTGTCCCACAAACCGTAATTCCCAAATAAATTCCAAAAAATATAGAATACACACACTTAAAAGTTTCATGTCCATTTTGTTAAGGGGAGGTGTGGAACTTCAAAAGCACCCATGATATTAAGTCTAGGTTTGTATTTTAATTTTTTCCCAGCAATTTTACATTTTATGATAAATTTTTATGGAGTCGGATAAGGAATTTTGACACATTTTTGCCATGTCAAAGTGTATGATGAATATTTTGTTTATGGTTTAGGAAATGTGTTATCATCTGATACAGTATATCTCAGTATGAACATACTCTATTCACAAAAATGCCAGCAGTGTCGCCAGTGGCAAAAATCTGTGATGTCATCTTATTCATTTACCTTCGGATATCGAGCTAGAATATCTGGGCGGGGTTCTTTGCTGCCTCTGTGACAGAATTCCATGTTTACATTTTTATCTCACACTTGAAGCAAGGTTACCACTCGTAGGGGAAACCCCCTACCATAGGGGATTTGAGCCTACCATAAGTTGTAGGGGATACCTACGGGGGAAAATGGCCTTGCGTAGGTGAAAAGTAGGGGGTTTTGACAATTTTCAGACATATTCTTAAATCCCTGAAGGATTTCAGAGAATTTCCCTATATATTCGTCCATTTTGTCCATCTCCGACGAAGAAATCGAGATCAAATATTGCATTTTCTAAGGTTATTTTGTAGGGGCAAACGTACCCTCGTAGGGGAAAAGTGGATTTTTGAAGGGGAAAACACAGGTTCATAGTGGAAAATTGGGTTATTAGACGTAGGGGAAAAGTGGTGCGCGTAGGGGAAAATACGCATGCGGCGTAGGGGGAAATCAAAATTTTGAGTGGCAGCCCTGGAGGGTGGGGATGGTCTTTTCATTCATTCTCTGTTGATGAATTGGATTCCATCATGGATTTTCACCAATGCAGTATGCAGAACATGAATCAACAGTTACTCGCTGTCTTGCTATACATATTAATAGGAATATATAGACTCGTGTATATCTTTCCGTATCTTGAACAAATCATAGCTCTATAATGGTCATGCAGATTAGTGCAACAAAGCATTCATACTTGTAGCTGCATATATCAGTGAAACATTATATATTTGACAAAAGGGGCACTGAACAGATTTGTGTCAAGTGCCATATGTCATAAAACTTGTATGTTTCATAAAGTCAGAACAATCTCTTTAACTAAATAGGTTAACACATTAGATATTTGTTATTGTCTTTTTTTTTTAGTGCGAGGGACCAAGTGCACTCAAGTCTCCAACATTACACCAGGGCTTACAAGCATACAAACACTCATGAAGGTTAACATATACACACACTCAGAGGCCTGTTTATATCAACACACGTATATATCCATGAGTACGGTACATGTTCAGATATGCACACTTCAAAAGCCCTCTTACAGCATTTTAGTGTACAAAAAACGTGCAGCCTGAAATTCTTGACTTTCTCACCTTTTTATAGCAAACATGTATTCACATGTATACATGTTTGTTAGGTTTTCACTCCAAATTTTGGCAAGCTACATGTAAGTAGAAATGTTTAGCAAGGTCAGAAACAGCCTGTGGGCCAGTAGTCTCATGAGTGTTGTTATAAGTCATCTAGTCGCATTATATGACTAAGAGTGTAAATCAAAGCTGGACTTACTTGAGAGTAGATTAGACGATGTTTCGTCTACACCATTCAAGTGAAGAAATTAGAAGATGCTGCGTTGCCTAGTGTCAACGCATCTCGGCGTTTATGGGCCATAACGTAACCCATTGGAGACAATTTGATTTCAATATAGCACACATTCTTTATCAATCCCAGCTGAAGATTTGTGTATCTTGTTCTTAGTTTCTACCAGCTTATGAGCCAGGGATCTAGAATGTAGAATGCTTCACTGGCATTATAAATGTAGTAAAACATTGGACAGAGTCTTGAAACATAGATGTATAGGGCAATTTCATAGATTGCCCCCCTCCCCCTTTCCCTTTTCCACTTTCCTTAAACCCACACTTCTCATCGATACCACTCCTATACTCGCCTATTACTGTTAACTATCAGTCTGGCATGATGTACCTATTTCTTCCCCTTTAAACAAAATTCCTTTGCTCTGTCTCGTAATTAAAACCCAAAGCAGAATTGCTCGGAAGACAGAAATGGAGAGGAATTAGCCGACGAGGAAAAGAAATCCGATGAAATAACCTCAGGAGAAGATAAAACTCAGGATACACAAGCGGTAGAAAAGTACTTTTGAAAATTTCAGATTTTTGATGTGTTTTAACACTAACAATTACGTGGGCTTGGCAAATTAACTCGTTTGCTTTAAAGTTGTTTGGGCTATTTGAAACTACTAACAACCTGGGTTTGGCAAATTAGTTTGCGTGAAAGAGGTGTTTGGGCTATTGCAATTACTAGATTTTAATATTTTTTGCGCATTCTCATATTACTATTAGCAAATCATTTATGCCTATTTCTTCATATTGTAACATTGCTCAAAAGATTTGGGTTTGCTGTTTTTTTAACTAAATATAATATGCAGTGTGCATTTTTTTTGTAATTCCTATCATATTATGGTTTGGTGTTTATAGGGTGTTTCTTTTAGGTAATTGGTGTTTCTTTCCTAACATTACTAACATTTACCAGGGCTCGACACTGTCACAGGTCCGACGGTCCGAGACCTGTAAAAATCACTGTCGGGCCAGTATAATTTCAGAAATGGCCAGTTTTACTGGTCCGACCGGGCCAGTAAAGCAATCTGTCCTTGTATAATGAATGATATATCGGAGAAAAAAGAGTGTCACACGGAGCTATTGTTTAGCTCCGTATTATGCCAAAAATAATTGTTAGGAGTTTATTTTTGACCCGCGGAAATGAATTGTGCTGATATTTAGTTCAGTATAACGCCAGAAATAAAAGTTGGCAGTTTGTTTTTGACCCGCGGATATTAATTGCGCTAATATTTAGGTCCGTATGATGCCAAAAATAATTGTTAGGAGTTTGTTTTTGACCCGCGGAAATTAACTGTTCAAATATGTAGTTCCGTATTACCCTAAAAATGATTGTTCGGAGTTTGTTTTTTACCGTCGGACATGAATGTCACTAATATTTTCAACATCATACCAAGCTAGATATTAGTGACATACATGTTAGACAGTAAAAAACGAACTCCCGACAATTCTTTTTAGCATAATACAGAACTAGATATGAGCGACATTCACGTCCGACGGTAAAAAAAACTACTGGTCCGACAGGAACAGGTCGGACCAGTAGAAAAAAAAGTTAGTGTGGAGCCCTGCATTAACCCATTTAAGATGATTGGCAGTAACAGACGTTTCATGTCACGAGGTGGGGGGGGGGAACAAAAACATCAAAGGTGAAATAATAACACCCTCATGCGGGGATAAATGCGTCGAGAATATTTTAAAAAGTCGAAAATCAGACTTAAAAAAACCACTCCCCCTACGTTAATGTACAAATAATGCACATGACAGAGGGCGTTAGTAAGAATTGTCCACCTGATAGGAACTTTCGAACAGTCTGAAACACATGAGGTGAAGCCGAGAGCGTTTTGGACTGTTCTAAAGTGACAGAGGGTGGACAATTCTTACTAACGCCCGACAAAGTCATGTGCATTATAAAATGGGGACATATGGATCCTTGTCGTTTGATAATATCACTAAACAGGTATAGATCTAGTGCAGACATGGACTGGTTTATAGGTCTGACTTACTGCTCCAGCCCGCACGCAGCATGTGTGCGGGCCGTCGCGGTAAAGGTCTGACATGAGAAACTCTACAGTGTAGAAAAAAAAATAATTAACTTACCTTGTTAGTGTTAAAATATCCAATTCCAATACTGCTCCTCTTTAACTTGAAAATTCCATGAAATCACAAAAATTCAAACTAATAGGCCTATCAACTCTGGAAGAACAGTAGCAGGAACCGTCCTCGTGACATACGTAAGCTCGCATAAAATTCACGCAATACACCATCCAGACGAGGCCTGTCTGCTGCGGTGATCTCGCGAAGCTCACACTGTTTGATGGGAAGGAAAGCTTCAAACTTAGCGATTCCAAACCTTACACTTCTCTTGATACTAACAGCATCAGTTCCGTCTAGAAGGTTTTACAATTCATCTTCCGAAAGCAGTTGGAAGCTTAATGATTTAACTTCTGCGGCAGCTATAGTCGCTAAATTCCCAGGTTAGCTCCGCTGCAAAATTAGCCTCGAATAAACTTTGATCGCAATCACGCAGTGCAGTTACTAATGACCGTCAAGGAATTACGTATAGACAGCTGAGCACGCACGGACAATAAATGTATGGAAAGTCACAGCGGTCAGTAGTACCGGTCATTTGTACCAGTCATTAGTCCTGGTCAATAGCAAATTTTGCCATTAGGTAAAATGAAAGACTGGTCACGTGATAGGTCTCAACCAATCATTTGATTAGGATCCATATCCCCATTTTATAATAAGGTTTAATAACCTATTTTCATCATATCTATCTGTTGAATAGGCTCGCAGATGATAAAATCCATCAAAAATACTAACAAAGTTTTTAAAAAAAATTAACTTTTAAAAATCGAGGGGGACAATCCCACCACACCTCCTCAACCCCCCCCCCTTTTTTCCAGATCACCACCCATGATAGGTAGAAACTCTAATTTGTTGGGATTATATAGTGATTGTTAGAATTTCCATTGGTTTATTGTTTGGCCTTAACAAAAATCAGTAGTCTACGTACAGGTAGGAGTGCTACATGGTAAGATTAAGTCAAATGTCTTTACAAATTACAATGTGTACCATATTCCAAAGCTGTCTCTTCTATCCTCAACAAAATGAGATAGACATTGTGAATGAATAAATATATTTATACCTCCCCCTTCCCTTCCTCTCCCAAGGTAAGTTTGAAGGGGATATATAGGAATCATCGGGTTGGCAGGCAGGTGGATGGGCGGGCAATATGTCTATTGCAAATCTTTCAGCTTGCAGTTCAAACTACTTCCTCAGTTTTTGAGCAGTTCTCATGAAATTTGGCACACACATTGGTCATGGGATGGAGAGGTACCACATTATGTAGAAGTAAAGTTGTGTAGATATGGTGCAGGTGTTACACCAGTACACAACATACAGCCATAAACTGACCACAAGTCAAGTGGAAATCATGTTGAAGTTGTTATTTTTTTAGGCCTATAGTGTTGCATATGAACACTAAAATGAAACATTTTGCACAAGAAGAGTTTTTCAACATTGAAAAGCTGCTCTCAAAAAATAACTTTTAGATGGTTTGGTATTCCAGGGTACAATGATGAAAAAAAAAGAATAATCAAACAAAATGACAGATTTCTATTTGATGTCTCCATTTATATCATGATTTACTGAAATCCTATTATTGCTTTGAAATGTGATTAGATCCATGGAAGTCAGTTTGTTCAAGAATTTTTTTTTGTTATACCTTTCAGTACCCCACTCAGAATTTATTAACACTCATAAAAAATGTGGATATTTCTTAAAATTAGGATTTTTCAAATAGGTTATTATTATAAGGTAATCCATACAGGCTGTATTAAAATAAAGGTGAACTATCATTTAAATGATTTAATTCAATCTTTCTGGCTTGAATAGTAATTACAATTGTTATTTTGATAGTAAATGAATGTATAGCATAAGCATCACAAAATGTTCATTATGTAAAGTTCAAATCTGTGTTATTGGGTAGTTAATAAAAAAACAATTTTAAAAAATATATATATATTGTGCCCATCAGATATGCATACAGTGTGTTTAAATCTTTCGTTTTTTCACTAAGTTTTTATTCCTTCCTATGTTTGATACTTGATAATAACCATGATACTTTTCACCTCATGTGAAAACTGGATTTTACTCTCATACACGTGACATGGCTATTCTTCTGTATACCCTTTTTTTCAAAATTCACATGTCTCTGCTTTCCTTCCTGTGCATTCTTGTTTGTGATTATATATTTGTCTTTTCATCCTCCTTATTTTCTTCACATTCACACACAAATCCCACATTTTGTGATTTCTTATAACTCATGAATTAGGAGTAGAAAAATAAAGGAAAATAGCTGAAAAGAAAGAGGAAAATTTTTCCTTCAATTTGAGCCTATATTTATCACAGTCCAATGCACGAGTCGATCACAGGATATTTCAAAAGAAAAATGATCAAGAAATCTTCAGATTCGCAATGCTTTTATTGATTGAAAATCCAGTATTTCTCACACAAATTTGTAATGTTTGACCAGAAAATTATATGAAATTGTCATTGTTTTTTTTATTTGTAATGCATTACACCTCTTTTAGAAGTGTCATTAAAAGAAATAAAAACATATGTTGCCAATTTGAATGATGAAACAGAGATTAAATCCTTCCAAAAATAAACCCTGTGCGTGGATGGAAAATGAAACCCAGACATTCATCTGCTTTCAGAGAATACAGAGAAAGAATATAAAGAAAATTTGACTGAACTGTTCAGGAGAACTGTCTGAATTTTTAAACATTATTTATTCTGTGTTGTGGATGACAATTCTGCCACTTTTTGTGAAGAGAGTGTGTAAAACTCATACAAAAAAATCCCAAATTTTCACTTTTCTCAGGTGTTAGTTAAAAGGAGGTGCTCCAGTCCTTTCAGAAAAACATCAAAAATCTTTTTTTTTCTTTTTTTTAGCTGTGATATATACAGAAATGACTAGCAAGAGGAAATTTGTGTTTTGATGAAAAATTGATAGAAAAAGGAAGTATTTGGGAACAAAATTAATGGGCAGTTTTCCACCATTTCTACTCAAAAAGTGGCCGAGTTGCCAATTTACGAGACTTTGTGTGCAATTTTCAGATCATACAATAATGACAGGAAAATTGTCGGACCTACAGGTAAAGTTTGAGTGAGGCTTAGTCTGGGAAGTGAATATAAAAAAAAATAAAAATTGTCGGACCTTCTTGTAAACTAAGTGAGACTTAGTGTGGGAAGAGAATATAAAAAATGTAAAAATTGTCGGACCTGCTTTTAAAGGGGAATGAAACCCAGACATGTACTTGCATTTAGAGAATAGATAATGATAAGAGAAAGAAAATGGTGAAAGTTTGAACAAATTTGACTGAACCATTCAAGAGTTATAAATGTTCAAAGTTTACATAATCCTTATGTATGGAGGATTCTTAAATTGGCAACACTACCACTTTTTGAGATGAAAGTGTGGGGAACTCCCCATTGGTTTTGTACACAAATTTTCACAAATTTACGTTTTTATGAAATGTTAGTTGTGAAGGTAATCAAATTCTTCCAGAAAACTGGTACAAATCATTTTTGCTGGGACATACTTGTACAACAAGCAAGAGGCAATCAGATATTTCATACAAAATGAGAATAAGTGAAAATCTGTGTACAAAGCCAATGGGGAGTTCTCCACACTTTCATCTCAAAAAGTGGTAGAGTTGCCAATTTAAGAATCCTCCATAACAACAATTAAATAAACTTTGAACATTTATAACTCTCGAACAGTTCAACCAAATGTGCTCAAACTTTCACTGTTGTATTTCTTTTATTGTTCTGTATTCTTTGAGTAAAGGAAGATGTCTGGGTTTCATTCTGCTTTAAAGTCTTGAATGAGGCTTAGTCTGGGAAGAGATTATAAAAGGTATCAAAATTGTCGGACCTGCTGGGTAAAGTCTGAGTGAGGCTTAGTCTGGGAAGTGAATGTAAAATTAATTTGTAAAATCTTGTCTGACTTGGTCCAAGTCTGGTTCCTGTTCCAAAACTTGTTCCTGTTCTTTTTACTTCATTTTGTATTGTCACATAATTCAACTTATCTCGCTGGCATATAATTTATTCACATATACCCACTTGAGTGCAATTTATGCTGTCACTGTTGTTGCATATACATGTATATATATATCATCTCATAAACAATTTTGCCTTTAAACATTTAATCTTGTGCATCAAATCTTAAAATTGTTTCTAAATAAGCATCTTGTTCCGTAGTGAAATGTGTCTTCCTTATTGTCAGCAAATTTAAGGAGCTCTCTTTCTCATAGATATTGTATTAAAAAATTGTGTCTAATGCAAAGAAAATGATGTTATATTCCGTAACATTGTTCAGCAATCAGTTTTGTAAAATACATGTATGTCAAAACTGTTTTTGTCCAAATTGATGTATTTTGGGCTGCATGATAATATTGGCCAGAGTATTCATAACAGAGAATCTAGTTATGCATGCACATTGCAAACTCAAAATGTGGGACAAAATCAATTTTGACATGTTTTACCAAATTGATTGTTGAGCAGTTACCTGTGAACAAATATAAATGATCAACATACCATGTGAAAATAAAATGATTATACTATCATTCTATGAGTAAAGCTTCAAGTGGATTCTTTATGGTAACACTGCTTTTTGAAAGCATCAAATATTGTTTTGAGGAACAACTTTTTAAGGGCTTTATATTTAGACCTTATCAGAGACAACAATAACGATGTATGTCAGATTTTGTAACTGAAAACAATTCTAAATAATGCCTTTAATTCACGACAAAGAGATGTCAATGTAAACTGAATTAAATGCTGCGATGTACATGTAGCAAGCTGAATTGTAGGGGATCCTCTGTATAATTTCACAATATATTTATCTAATTTTGTTCTCTGAATTTGCGATTCTGTTTGATAGTCAATGAAGTCCATGGCACCAATCCGGGAAGACTCCGAAGAACGAAACTCGGACTGCGGACCTGGTCCAGAAGGCGAAGACAGCACAGTAGACCAGGAACTTGGAGAAGAGGGAGCCTGTTGCCATGGTAACGAAAAACCGGAGGAGACTGAAGAGACAGTGGCGCAGAGATCCCGAGAAACGTGAAGGAACCGTCATCGTGTTGTTAGAAAAGCGTAGGACTCCAAACAATTTTTGCTGCTCTCACCCAGCTCAGTTCAATAGCGTCACCAGAAACCTGAATGAATGGCTGAGACTTTTATAGCTGGTTCGGTGATAGAAGCAGACTGTGTGCCAAAACTGGATTGTCGACTCCACCACTTGAGTCACGTCTAATTGTGGACTTTAAAGCTTCCAGTCCGTTTAATAGCGAGAGAAAGGCCAAACCACTTTGTTTTGTTACACTAGAGTGTGATCAATTTGTAAACATTTTACGAGCACTGTGTTGTGTTCAGATTTTTTTTTATATATATAATGTGAATAAAATTGTGTGTAGTGTGTTGCACTGTTTGTTTAAATCATTATTAAAGAGACTAAAAAATTAGTTCGTGTCAAGGAGGTATGGTGTCCATGTGGTCTTGTTCCTGGAGATGATGTAAGAAGCAAGCTGATTGGCCAATTGTCCCCTATTCAAATAGGCTGTAGATGTAAGAAGCAAGCTGATTGGCCAATTATCCCCAATTCAAATAGGCTGTTGATGTAAGAAGCAACCTGATAGGCCAAAGTCCCCTTATCAAATAGGCTGTTGATGTAAGAAGCAAGGTGATTGGCCAATAGTCCTCTAATCACATAGGCTGTTGATGTAAGAAGCAAGCTGATTGGCCAATAGTTCTCTAATCAAATAGGCTGTTGATGTAACAAGCAAGCTGATTGGCCAATAGTCCTCCAATCAAATAGGCTGTTGCTGAAGAGTGAAAAGTTTGCCGTTGTGTCTATGTTCGTCGTCGTCAGTCGTCGTCACTTCTGGATCCAAAACGCGTCGTGGCTGCTAGTAGGAGGAATCAGTGAGACAAGATGGCGGTTTGTCGTAAAATGCCTTGCCGTAAGTGCTAGTTCCCATCATCTGTGGCTAGAAGATGTGATTGTTTGCAGATCAAGATGGACAAAATTGTTTGAAAGCAGGCTGGATGGTCACTAGCAGATATGTAGTCGAGGCCGGCTCGAGGCCAGATTTTGCCGGCCTTGGCCTTGGCCTCGGACCGAGTCACGTGTACAAAGTCTATGGGAACAATATTTTCCCAGCGGCCTTGTGACTCGGAACTATCGGTGTCGACTCCATCCCTGTCACTAGACACCAACATGTGGTTGGTCTTCTAAGTTAGATCTTAAATCGACAATGATACATAACTTGTTACCATGACGACCATGACCTCCTTCTGAGGTCGTACCTTATTGACCATCCTCCATCCAGACGAAATTCTGTGATCTGTTGTAATCTAAAAGAACATACAAGAAAGGCTTTACAGGTGTTCAACGAAAACCCTGACCATACCATATTAAACCGCCCTCAATTTCCCAGACTGGCTTGTTACTCCGAAGTGAACATTTATGATCAAGCCAGGGCATATTTATCTTGGGCCTGTCCATTTTGCAGAGCAAGTAAAAATGTAACATCAGTAAATTCTGTAAACAGATACATTTATTATGTTTTATGCAAACCAGAGAGCAATTCAACCCATCATAACCACCCATCCCTCGTATCATTTACTTGGTAATGCTCAACGTGTGTAGTACATGTAGCATGGAGTTGTACTGAGGAACCTGAAAGTGTTTTGAGGTGAAGCAAAGATATTTTTCATGCTATAGAGTAAAGAGAATAATTTGGATATGGACCCTTATGCAGCTGACCATAGAAGTAAATTTCAATGCAAGACTAAGTGCACAAAGCCATATTCCTTTGTCAGTATGTATGGACTTGTGATCAATGCAACAACAAAGTCATTGTTTTATTATGTTAAGTGTGGAGTGTTTTTTCCCAAACCTAACTGAGACCGCTTTACTGTAAAAATTGTATATTGTGTGTGCTATGCAGTAAAAAAAATGCCTCAATGGTAGTACAATGTATTGTCCCTGTTTACCCCTTCCATCCTACCCCATACCCCCCCCCCTCCTCTCCCCACCCTAAAAATGCCTCAATTGTAGTTTGGTCCTCCCTAGACCCCTTCCCCCTCCCCTCCCCTCCCCTCCCCTCCCCAGCCCTAAATATAACAGCTGCTTATCATGTTCAGTTCATATAATGGTTATCAAAGAATTTCTTCTGTTAGTGAAAGTTGGATATGAGATCATGTTGTTGTGGTATAATCTGATGATTATAAAAAGAAATCAACTTTATAAAAAAAATATAGATTAAAATATACCACACTTAAAAGTAGATTTGTGGTTTAACTCAATGTGTCTGGGGGCCATACACTTGTCAATAGTTAACACTGTACATTCAAAAATGTACGAAGTATAAGAAATTCTAATAATTTAATGCATATATAACATGCTGTGATTTGCATGTTATGATTGAAATGCAAATAAGGATATCAATTATAGCAAATGCTGCCAATTTGTGGTAAGCTCATAAATATTCATAGAAAGATATGAATATTAAAATATGTGTATGCTGTGTGTACATGTAAAGTGCATTATGGGTATCCTGAGGTGGGGGCCATGTGATAATATAACTACACCCTTTAGTAAAAAAGGGTAATTGATAGTATGAATATTCATTAGGTAGTTAAAGGGTCATATCAGCATGAAAATTATAAGTTATACTACAGGCTATTTGTGCTTTTCTATTCATAATTTATGTCTAATTGATATAAAATATTTATGAGAATGAATATGGATATTTTAGAAATTAGCTTTAGGTTGTGAAAAAAAAATAAGGCAATAGGTATTATTGATATATGTTTTAAGAGAGGAAGACTAAGAGGTCTTGTTTTAGTATATCTGTATATTGTTATTTATCGCATATTTAAATTGAGGAAATTCCCCTGGTTAGGGTATTACGTATGTGTGTGTAAATTAATAGAGTAACTTTACATGAAGATGAATACGAATGATATTTTTGTATATTGAGATGCATGGTAAAGATCTGACATTTAATAAATTAGCCAAGCCCATAGGAGGAAGTCAGAGAAGCTAAATGTTTTGTCTTTTAAATCATGATTTAAGTTTAACATTTACAGACCTGAGAATATTTCTGTGATGTACTTCTATGTGAATCCAATGGATTTGAGTTGAACATTGTTGCGTTGTGTTATATTAGAAGTATAAGATGTGTATCAATTTGACAGTGCTGGCGTTGTGGTCATTAGGAAACCTTTATAGCAGGGTCTGGATGTGTAGACTACATCAGTGATGATGCATTGTGGGAAATTGTTTCGCCATTGCAATGGTCGTGCTATGAATTCAGGACAGAGTGTTGAATAACGTACAGCATCCGTTTAGCATTTGTAGGTACTGTATGTACATGTATGTTTGGGTTGTGTCATAGGTGTGTCTGTCTTTGATAGGTTAGTCTGTTGACTGCATGTGTATTTTGTAGAGGATTTAAAGAGCAGTTAATCCACTGAAAACAAGAGGCGAGATATCTCGTCACGAGGTCTATGGGAAATGCATGGTAAAGCAAAGTCAAACAGTCTTAAATGGGTTAATTCTCCCAAGGTATAATATCATGATGTCAGATGTTTTGCTAAAGCATGTCATTTGGTTCCAGCAGAAGTGCTGGTAATAACTTGGTAATAAAAACAGTTATTTATGAAATGATATTTACAAAATTAACTTAAGCAATCAAATATATGACCAGAATCCCAAAATTTGTATGGGGACTGAAATAATGTTAACCCGTTGGAGACTAAGTACGAGTTAACTAGTGTTGGGGTCTGTGGAAAATTTGTGTTATAGTGAAATCAAATCATCTCCAACGAGTTAACATTTATATGTTAGGGATCAAGTGACGGGGAAAAGGGGGGTTTTCTTTGCTATTTTTATTAGTTTTTCTCCATTTTTATCATCATAAGGGAAAGCAGGCATTTTTACCTCTTCCTGAAATTGCAACTGATAGAGTTCAGTGTAAACTTAATTCCTGATGTGTGCTTGATTCTTCTCTCAGTCCACTTTGCATATACTAGATATCAAGTGAACATTATTAGACCAGTGTTACAGGGCAGTGAAGTTGAAAAAAGAAATGTCTCAAAAACCCAGTAAGTTGAAACATGTACCAATGTATACTCTGGCTGAAGTGTATATCCAGACTGGAAGTATTTGTGTTGAATTTATTTACTTGAGCAGAAATAAGCATTCATTCACCAATATTGAATTTAACTCTTTGGATGCTGGGCTAAAAATCCAGGTGTGATAACCAGGGACTGGATTGTTTTTTGACATAATGTGTGTGTATAACCTTTCAAAAATGTATGATTTTCTGTAAAAATACAAATGCTATCGGAACAAGACATTTAAACCCATTTAGTTGGTTCAATGTGTCTTCATTTTACGATAAATTTCACTGGTAGGAACTGTGACGGTGGGATGATAGTACCTCATTGAGGTTACACACGTGCGAGCCGGTGGGCAGATAGCACCCAAAGTGTTTAGTAAGGCTGCGATATAAATTAAACTCATACAAAGCTACACATCAAATTGGAACCTCATAGCAATTTCTGATAATGGAAAAATAACAGAAAATGTTTGACTGAAATTTTCACAGCAGAATTCCAAAACAATATACTTTATTTTTGGAGCATTGTGTGTTAAATTGAGGGCTACTTCCTATCTGATATTTTCCCTTAACAGAAGTTTAGGATTGGAAATGACCTGTAATTGAAAATAAATTATATGGTGAAAACTGGTGAAGTATTTAGATGAAAAACTTGATTTTGCTTAATAAGATAGTAACATAATGGTGGTACATGTATGTATGGCATGTAAATAGATATACAATGTGGCTTGACCAACTTTTTAAGAACAATTTTAAGAGTAATATTTACTTTTTTATTTAAAAAATCTGTATTAGTGATA
This sequence comes from Eucidaris tribuloides, assembly GCA_001188425.1. NCBI lineage: Eukaryota > Metazoa > Echinodermata > Echinoidea > Cidaroida > Cidaridae > Eucidaris > Eucidaris tribuloides. The sequence goes on along the minus strand of JZLH01S0065116.1, from coordinate 9,796 downwards.
ATTGCACTAACTGTGGATGGTTAATTTTATATCACGCGAATATATAATTTTTCTGTGACTTCAAATAAAACATTTTCTCCTTGTTCTTTGCTATGTGTTAGTTGCAATTATGTGAATTGTATCCAAGAATAAACAAAAATAATCATATCTTTGAATAAAATACCGAAAATTTGAGCATATACAAACATCCGATTTGAAGAAGTATACTTTGGAAATTTGAGAAGAGAATATGCTGTAGGTTTATCTTGGGGTTGACATGGTGTTAGTAAGCCATTTGGGATACAGATTGTGCTATATTTTAGTCTAGAAAAACAAAAATTAAAATTGCTGCATATAGTGTTTATTTTTTTCCTCAGGTCCCACTCAGATTTTTTCTTTTTGAGACTACCTCAGTTCAAATTTACCAGACATGCCATACAATGCAGTCGCCTCATTGGTAACCGTTGCATACTGTCTTTGTGCTGAACTAATTATATGCCACTCAGTTTCAACTTATATTGTATATTTTAAATGTTTCAAGTATATTGTAAAACTGAGGTCTATAGAGAACGCATGCTATTCTAATATTAAATCGTCTTCAACAAATTAAAGGGAGCATATAGTATGAATGCATGACCAATAAGTTTCCCGTATGAAACTCAAACTGTTATTTAACTCGAGGACAAGCAAAGTGAAGTCAGCAGAAGTAGCTGTCATATCCAGATACTTTGATTGTGTCAATTCATTTTTTCAGACTTCGTATGCAGTTTGAATGCATTGAAAAGCACATCCTTTGGGGCATTGCCAATTATTTCAGTCTCTTTTTTTTCTCACAGATGCTCTCACGCCCATATTTTAAAGCAAATGGAAATTTATTTAAGCACTATTCTGTGTTCTGCCATGGTGGTTGAGCATCATGGGTAAAGGGGGTGGGGGTGGGGCTGCCCAACAAGCATGTGGCTCATGGTGATCAGTCCTGCCTGAGGTGAAAGGTCAGAGGTCAAGTGTGGAAAAGTCCTGATGATAAATTATTTTGAATAAGTCTAGAAAAATCAAAGAAAAAGTTCATTGAATGTTGTCCTCAAAATATCAATAAATTTCCAATTTTATGTGTAAATAGAAATACCTGAACATTCTTCACTTGGGAAGTTAAAGAGGTGCTTGTTTGAATATTCATGGAATATAAGGATAAAGACAATGTTTCTTAAGAGAAAATTGAAATGCAGACATTTTATTTACAAAACAAAGCAGCGCACTCACAAAGAACAGTAGTGTTGCCAATTGGCTTTAATCACATAACATAATTTTTTTAATATTTGCCTGATTTTACACAAACGTTCACCGATGTATTTCCCTGATTCTTCTACATTACTTCTATTCAAAGCAATTTGCTATCAGCTGGTAATTACCCTGTTAGAGTAAGAAAACTGATCTAGTCTGATTGGTACTTTAAATCACCATACTGCTTTACCTAGACAGGTTATTATATTGCATGATGTCAAAGTTGTACCACCTTTTTAATTTATTACACCCCATGTAAAATAAAATGCTGTATAATTCACCATTTGCCTTCTGTGCACATTTTAGGGGTGGCATAAAGTTTTAAAAGTGCTTGTTCAGCTCAAAATAAATTGTTCCTGTATGATATTGGGCATATATATTCCAGTTTTTAATCTCACTGCATGCGTGACAAATATCGTTTAGTGTCAGGGAGTTTATGTAATGTTTAAGTGAAGTTTATGTCTGCGGGGCAGATATGTAAAAAAAAAAGTTGAAATATTTCTTAGGATCTTCATTTTTTGGGTACTACATGTGTGATTGTTTTCTCATTGATTTGATTGAGTGTGTATATTAAATTAACCTAGCTACATGTATATGTATAACAACTAGCAAGTTTGCATGAACGTAGTAGACACAGCATAGACAGTCGAATGTTGTGTAACGATATTGCATTGATTCAAAATCATACGTGCACTTTGTTTTTGTGCCCCTTCCTAGTCCAGATCGGGGGGGGGGGGGGCAAACTGGCTATGGTCCCATTTTGGGGCCCCAAAATTTGGGAGGGAGAACTAAAGAGCAATGGGACAAAGTCAATGTCTCACCCACGGACTAAAGATGACTTTTTTGTTTTCTTGCAGGTCAATATGCTTAGCTATATATCTGTCCAATAATCCTTGCCCCCTTCCCCCTCTTTTTTTTTATTTCTGGATTTCTTCTGCCTTCCCACGACCTACTAACATTAACCCCTACCCGCAGTAATTACGCAGACTTCTCACATACAGATTTTTTTCTTGGATGACGAAAACATCTCGCTAAACTTTTAAAACTGCAATTTCGAGTCATGCACTCCAGAGTAGCGTTTCATGAAGAGTTTGTTGGTGATTATTCCTGACAACTTTGCTCTTTAGCCAATCAGATGCAAGGATTTTAGTACCTCACACTGACAAAACTCTCTATGAAACACTCCCCAGATCTTATGATATCAGTCAGCTGAGTTATTACTACAGTAAGTAAACAATACCATCTCTGGTCAGTAATCATTATGTTAGAACTTGTATTGTTGTGTAAATATTTTCTCCAGGTATTAGGCTACGATATCGGGCGGGGGGGGGGGGTCCTTTGCTGCCTCCGTGACAGAATTCCATGTTTACATTGTTATCTCACAAGGCAAGTAAACTGATCAACATGGTGGGATGACCTCATCAAAGCAATGCCAAAACGACAATTTGTTTCCGAGTTTCATGTACAAGAGTTGGGTTTTAGCGAGGTGTTTTCATAATGTGTACAGTTAACCAATCTGACAATTACTGCTAAAAAAGAGAGTTAAAGGCACATGTGTTTGTGATCAATATTAGAAAGCAATCTTTATTTGAAGAAAATGATATTTCGTTGATTTGATAAAGTATTGACTAACTCCTCTCAGTCCATGTATAGTGTATCATGTTAGTTGGTATTGGGAATTATGGGACAAAGAATTACGTTTGGGGGCAATGCCTGTCACATATAGTGCTCATTACCACACCAACCAGATCACTCTCTCAATCTTGCTATTTTAATATTCTCTGTGCATGTCATTTAAAGGTAGAAGCATCTCTTTTGCCAAACCACTGCTTACTGGTTCATCACATAAATCAAGATTATTGCAATGATTGCAACTTAAAATGACCAATTACAATGCGTATTAGCATGCGATAAACAAAGAACATTATTAAATCCAAAGCATTAATAAAAATGTTTGAAGTGAAATATTTCAATTTGATCTAGCTAAGGTATCTGTAGACGTCCTTAAATGAAAACAGACAAAATCTGATAAAACGGTTTTGCGTTGTTATTTGTTACTTGGAGTCATTGAGAGCTAACACTTTTTAAGTTTCTTGTGCTATCGAAATATGCTTTCAAGAAGTTTCAAGTAGAATATTACGAGTGTTTGCAAATGGGTGCTACTACCTGTAAAGGTTATGGTTTAAAATGCTGCCATAACTTGTACTTTAAATGTAAACAAATACTTCCAGTTCAACAATAGTTGAATATATGTTATATTCGAATAAGAAAAAAAAATTGTTGAATATTAACATAATCCATTACCCTTACAAAACGGAACAATAATAGACCTTGCATTGTGTTTGATGTATTGACGTAATTGGGCCGTACATGTATAAGGTCAGCGGTCGCTGTCAAATATTTGGCGTCAGCCTATTTTTTGCCAATAATCAACCCAATGTAATAATCTGACATTTCACTTTTTGAACAGATCTCATCTTTTGTCAATGTAGCTTGACAATGGCATACAGTGTAAGTAGTAAATTTAAAGGATCGCCATTCATGTTTGTGTAAGAGCTTGCGAGAAGATATTTGTAGGTATTATTTTTTCTACGAGTATGTTAGCTACATGACTGTTCTGTAGGATAAAATAAATAATTAACAACAATCTGGAGGTAACGCTTCTGTCTTACATGGGTAGAAGAATTAAATGATTTTACAAAAGTCAAAGTCGGATCTCATTTGTGTCTTATTTTTTGATGTTTACTCTCGAAATACTTCCTACATCTAAATAATCATGGACAAGAATGAGGGTGCGCCAGGATTTTTCGCTCCCACCCAGGGCCCACCCAACCGACATTTGAACCACCCACCAAAAAGGACACACACACTCATATTTATATTACACACACACCAATTGCAGAGCATGCCCATTGACACACACATCACACACACACACATACAAACACCACTCACACACACACACACACCACAACACCTCTCACACACACACACACACACACACACACACACACACCAATACACACACACACACAACATACACACACATTGGCATACACACATTCATTACCATCCATTAATAGCCAGCAGGCTAACATTGACCAGATGTTTGAATTGACCAAAATTTGACCAGAGTATACATTTGAAGCCAAAACTTGAGCTACATAATCCTCCGTTGCGCTCTTTGAGTAAGGTCTAAAAATGGAAGCCCTGAAAAAAAAAAATGTATCTCGAAAATGATTTCAGTGCCTTTACAAAACACTCTTAACAATCTACAAGCACTCAATTTGACCAGGGACAATTACCACTCAACGACAATCTACCCAAAAGACAGTTTACTCCCCCGACTCCCGGAAGACAATTTTATCCCCAAGACAACAGTCCGCTTTCTAGTTGGGCTTTGTCGGGTAATTCATCCAGGTGTAATTGCTCTGGGTGGTAATTGAGTGGATACTTGCTGGCAGATGGTAATTACCCACGGTTAATGTTCCTAGGGGTAATTGTCCACGATGGCAATTGTCCCAATGAGCTATTGTCACGGGGAGGGTACTTGTTGCTGAGGGGTAATTTGTGTCCAGTTGTATTATCGGGGCGATTGTCCGGGCGGCTAATTATCCGGGCGATTCGTCCCAGCGGCGTATTGTTGGAGCAATTGTTCCTTGGGATAATTAGTCAAGCGAAAATTTATTGTCAGATGCAGGTAGTTGTCTCGGTGCGTAATTTGTCCTGGCGGAGGGTAATTGTCCTGCGAAGATAATTGTCATGGGTGGCTAATTGCTGGTAGTAATTGTCCTGCGGTGGTAATTGTCCACACCTAACTGGCCTGGGCGGTAATTGTCTGCGGGTGGGAGATAATTGATCCTGGGGGGAGGGGTATTGTCCGGGGGGAGGTGGCAGTGGAGGGTGGGGGTAGACGGTGAGGTGGAGGCTGGATGGAGGTGGAGTGATGCGTGGAAGTGGCTGGGTGAGAGAGAGACGAGAGAAGGTGGTAGCTGAATAGTGGAGAGAAGGTGGGAGAGAGATCGGTGGAGGAGCTGGTTGGAGAGAGAGAGAGCAAGGTGGACAGAAGGTGGAGAAAAGCGTGTGAGAGATGAGTGTAGAGAAGGTTGGAAGAGATGGTGAGAGATGGAGAGAAGGTGGAGAGATCGGTGGAGATTGGTGGAGACGAGAGAAGGTGGACAGAAGGTGTAAGGAAATGTGGGCAGAAGAAGCGTTGGAGGAGATGGCTGGAATAGAAGGTGGAGAGAAAGGTGGAGAGAAGGCTGCAACATGAGAGAAATGACGGAAGAGCAGATGGAGAGATGGCTGGAGAGAAGTGGAGAGATGTGGAGAGCATGTTGGAGATATGGAGAGATGGTTGGGAGAAAAGGTGCGAGAGATGGAGAGAAGGTGGAGTAGATGGTGGAGAGAAGGGTGGTGAGAAGGTGGAGAGAAGGTGGATAGAAACGCTGCGACAGATCGGTGGAGAAGAGGTCGGAACAGGATTGGGTGGAGAGGCAAGGTGGAGAGAAAGGGACAGATGGTGGAGAGAGCGTGCGAGAGAAGGAGAGAATGGCTGGAGAGAAGCGTGGCAAAGAAAGTGGAGAGATGGTAGAGAGAATGTGGAGAAAAATTGGTGGAGATCGATGGTGGAGAGATGGTGGTAGAGTCGGGTGGAGAATGTCGGAGACGATGGTGCGAGAGAAGCATGGAGAGATGGTGTAGAGGATGGTGGAGAGATGGTGGAGAGAAGGTGAGATTATGGTGGAGAGATGGGGAGAGAAGGTTGAGAGATTGTGGAGATTGGTGGATGATGAGGCTGGAGAGAAGGTGGAGAGTGGAGAGATGGAGAAAAGGTGGAGAGATAGGTGCTGAGAGGCATGATGGAGAGAATGGTCGAGAGAACGGTGTAGAGATGTGCTGGAGAGAAGTTGAGAGAGAGAGAGAGAGCATGGTGGAGAGAAGGCTGAAGCAGAATGGTGGAGAGAAGTGGAGAAAAAGGTGAGACATGGTGGAGAGGTGGCAGAGATGGTGGATGAGAAGGTGTGAGAAAAAGGTGGGTGAGAGATGGCTGGAGAGGTGGAGAGATGGAGAGAAGGTGGGAAATGGAGAGAAGGTGCGGGAGAAGGTGGATGAGAAGGTGCGACGAGCATGTGGAGAGAAGGATGCTGAGAAAAAGCGTGGAGAGCATGCGTGTGAGAGATAGTGAGAGATGCGTGGAGGAAAGGTGGCAGAGATGGTTGGAGAGATGGTGGAGAAGAAGGTGGAGAGATGGAGAGCTGGTGGAGAGATGGTGGAGAGCGTGGAGCGAGAATGGTGGAATGGTGGAGAGAATGGTGGAGAGATGCGTTAGAGAGCTGGTGTGAGAGAAGTGGAGAGATGGTGGAGAAGAAAGTGGAGAGAGGTGGCGGAGATTGGTGGAAGACAGTAGGAGAGAAGGTGGAGGATCTGGTGGAGAGAGATGGTGGAGAGATGGTGGAGAGATCGGTGGAAGAGATGGTGGAGAGAAGGTGGAGAGAAGTGGGAGAGGCGTGGGAGTGATGCTGAGAGATGCTGGAGAGATCGGTGGGACGAGAGGTGGAGAGATGGGCGAGAGATGGTGCGAGAGGAAGGTGGAGAGATGGTGGAAGAGATGGTGGAGAGTAAGGTGAGAGATGGAAGAGCTGTGGAGAAGATGTGGCAGAGGTGGAGCATGATGGTGGAATGGTGGAGACGATGGTGTAGAGATGGTGGACGCGCTGGTGGATGAAGAATGGGTGGAGAGATGGTGAGCAGAAAGTGAGAGAAAGGTGGCCGGGATGATGGTGGAGAGGACAGTGGAGGAGAAGGTGGAGAGATGGTGGAGAGATGGTTGCTGGAGAGATGGCGGCGAGGAGATGGTGAGAGATGGTGGAAGAGAAGGTGGGAGAAGTGGAGAGAAGGTGGAGAGATGCTGGAGAGATGCGGAGAGATGGTGCCGAGAGAAGGTTGAGAGTTGGTGGAGAGATGGGAGAGAGAGGTGGCAGAGAGAAGGTGGAGAGAGAAGTTGGACAGATGGTGGAGCAGAAGGTGCGAGAGATGGGCTGGAGAGAAGGTGAGCAAAGGTGTGAGAAATGCGTGGAGAGAAGGTGGGAGAAGGTGAGAGATGGTTGAGGAGAAGGCTGGAGAGAAGGTGGGAGAAGGGGAGAGATGGCTGGAGAGAAGGTTGGAGAAAAAGGTGGCAGATGACTGGTGGAGATTAAGGTGCGAGAAATGTGGTGAGAGAGTGGAGAGATGGTGGAGAGAGAGTGGTGGAGAGAAGGTGGAGAGATGGTGGAGAGATGGTGAGAGATGGTGGAGAGTGGAGAGATGGTGGAGAGTGGAGAGGAAGGTGGAGAGATGTGGAGAGCTGGTGCGAGAGAAAGGCTGGAGAGATGTGCGGAGAAAGTGGAGGAAGGTGGCCAGGAGATGGTGGACAGACAAGTGAGAGAGAAGGTGGAGAGATGGCTGGAGAGATGGTGGAGACGATTGGGGTGGGAGAGCTGGTGGAGAGAATGGTTGGAGAGAAGGTGAGCACGAAAGGTGTAGAAGATGCTGGAGAGATGCTAGAGAGCCATTGTGGAGAGATAGTCGAGAGAAGGTGGACAGAAAGGTGGACAGAGGTGGACAGAGATGGTGCGAGAGAAGGGGACAGATGGTGGAGAGAACGGTGGAGAGAACGTGGACAGTATGGTGGAAGAGAAGGTGGAGAGAAGGATGCAGATGGCTTGAGAGAGAAAGGTGGAGAGAAAGTGGAGAGGACGGTAGAAAGAAGGTGCAGAAAACGGTGGGGAGATGGTGGAAGATGGTGTGAGAGATGGGTGGAGAGATGGTGGAGACCGATGGTGGAGAGATGACGGAAGAGATGGTGGAGGGATGATGGAGAGATGGTGGAGAGATCGCGTGGAGAGATGCGTGGAGATAAGGCTGGAGTGATGGTGGGGAGATGGTGGAGAGAGAAGGTGGAGAGAAGGTGGAGAGAAGGTGGAGAGCGTGCGACAGATGGTGGAGAAAGGTGGAGCAAGAAGGTGGAGAGATGCATGGAAGAGAAGGTCGAGAGGAAGGTGGAGGCATGGTGGAGAAAGGTGGCAGAGAAGAGAGAGATGATGGTGGCGAGAAGGTGGAGAGATGTGGAGAGGATGGTGCGGAAGAGCAAGGCTGGAGAGAAAAGGTGGAGAGATGGTGAGAGGTGGAGAGATGGTGAAGAGAGAAGGTGGAGAAAAAGGTGGAGAGGATGGCTGGAGAGGTGGGAGAGTAGTGAGAGAGAAAGGTGGAGAGAGGTGGGAAAATGGTGGAGAGAAGTTGGGGATGAAGGTGGACAGTGGTGGAGAGAATGGTGGACGAGGAAGGTGGAGAGATAGTGGCAGAGAGGTGGAGAAAGGGTGGAGAGATGTGGAGAGAAGGTGCGAGCAGATCGTGGTGGAGAGAAGGTGGAGAGATGGCGGAGAGATTCGGAGAGAAGGTGGAGAGATGGTGGGAGAGATGGAGAGCATATACAAAATAACATTTTTAATACGTAAAAATATACAATAGATACAGGATACATGATTCAAAGATTTCATAAGTATTGTATGTGAGAATGGCATTTGTTGACTGCCAGCTTAGGCACTGGTTTCTACAGAGTAAGACAAACGGTAGGCTAAAAATACTAGTCATTTTTGACAAAACTAAAATCATTGAGTGAGGCTATTTCCAATTTGTTTAAATGGTTTGAGAATGTCTGGCATAAACTATCGTTGCACTTTGCAGCAGTGAATAATTGAAGTATATGGACAAGTAAGGAAGAAAGAAAGAACAGAAGAAGAAGAAAGAAGAAAAGCAAGAAGAAGAAGAAGCAGTAGAAAGAAGAAGAAGAAGAAGGAGGAGGAGCGAGAGGAGAGAGGGGGAGCGAATTTAAAACGCAGAGTCTTGCCTCTTTCTAATGAGGTATAACTCAGATAATTTTAACACCTCATTAACCCTTTGGATGCTATAATGTAAGAAATAAAAGCTCGAAAATCTCGCCACCCCCCCCCCCACCTCCCTTCCCCGATAGATTTTTCATCATTACATTTAAAAAAAAAAAAAAGACATTCACCGCACATCTGTTACTTTGGTGTGATTATCACTTTGGGCATACAAGCTTTCAATAAAACAAATCCCACCAACTTAATGGGGCCTTTAGAACCTCGGCGCAATAATCTTAGTTTTCATTAAAATTAAGATCCGAGTCAAGTGAAACACTACTGTTCCCTGAATCACTCCCAACGACGGTCAGAGACGGATTCAATCATGGCTTACATAAATGGCCATCCGAATGTTAGTCTTGCTTTTACACTGCCGACAGACCTTTCAAATGTACTATTGGATGTATGACGCAAGTGCAAGCTCGCTGCCGCACAAAGCGGCATTATCTCTCGATCGATCGTCACAGCGAGACCAGCTTCGCTTTTGCATTATCGCGCCAAAAATATGGGGCGATCGAAGTCTTTCATTTCATAGTGATAACTCGACAACTGGAAAACTTGCATCCGATATTAAACTCAGATCGCGAATAGTATCTCTCTCTTTTTTTTCTTGT
>JZLH01S0065109.1:40006-47506 GCA_001188425.1 Eucidaris tribuloides | reverse complement strand
TTGTACCACCCCATACCAAAAGTATTGCAACATACACTATAACGCATGCATTTTCAGTTGAAGGGGGACTTTCTACAGTGATTACCTAGTGAGGTTACTAATGAAAAAAAAAACATTATTAGAAATTCAATGAATATTCTTTCTCTTTTCTTCTCCAAGGCAGAGAGATTATCCAATGCACGCGCATCCACGACAGAGGGGCTGAAACACAAAATTTATCATTTTTTTCGCCTCCCTATAGGATTGGGGTGTTTAATTGACCATAGCATCGGAATTGGTCTGTATATTTCCCGTGAAACGGTTTTGATGGTTTAGAAAGATTTGCAACAAACAAAAAATGCCAATACGTTACTCTGAAGCGGTCTCAGAATGAAGACCACACCCAGTGAAAAAGAAAGCACTTGCTATCTTCATAAGACAGCGATAAGAAGGATACGCTCCATATTCCAGACAGAACCTGCTCAAGTTAAAACATCATAAAATTTATTATCATATTACTTTTCTTTACATTGGTTATAATTATTTGGAGGGAAGGCCGCCATCTGTGTTTAGATATATAGCCGTTTATCTTCTTTACCACTGTCTTATTAAGATAGGAGGCGCTTTCTTCTTCGCTGGTGTGGTCTTCTATCCACATCCACACAAACACACATACACACACACACACACACACACACACACACACACACACACACACACACACACACACACACACACACACACACACACACACACACACACACACACACACACACACACACACACACACACAAATATATGTATATAAAGTATATTAAAGACACTATATAACATTGTGGAAGACCGGTTTATAAAATTGTCAAACTTTGCTATCTGACATATCTGACGGTGTTTGAATGGACAAACAAACACCCTAGAACACAAACTCTAAATTACTTATGCTGTCACTTGTAAATTATGTACAGATAAAAATTGGCACATTAATTTTTCTCGGCCGATAGAAAGTCTGAAACAGCAGTCTATGGGGGGAAACTGGAATGGCCTCTCAATGATTTTTATTTTTTTAAGCACTTAATGATCATTTTGAACGGTAATGTTTTCAGAGTTTCATTTTTAGATCTTATCAAAGACACTATTAACATAGGGAATCATGTAGCTCACATTTTTTTTAAATGGACATATTGTTATACTATGCCTTTAAGGAAGTTTATCCATCCTTACATAATGCGTATAATCGAATGCACTGGGATCTGAACAAAGTTAGAATCTTCGACAAGTGCTAGTATACAATGCACCACCCCACCAACTCCACCACCACAATGTACATCTGCCTCCAGCTCCGTACAATAGTAAACTAGTGTTAACAACCGATATATACTAACCACAACTCTAAATCGAACAGGAGTTTAAATGCCGCGCATCTCCCTCGCATCACTCATTTATGACATCATTGTTCGCGAAGTGATACAGTCGCTATTACAAAGATATCGCCATTGTAAAGGGACTCGGTTTGATGGTTTTTAAGTTTCGATAAATCACCGCGATTATGTTTTTGCGTTATCCCGTCAGTTGCTATCATTTATCATTTGATTGTCGTCGCTCTAGAAAAAAGAGGGAACAAAATTCTAAGCGCTCGCTATAAATGCAAAGTGCCCGATGCCTTGTTAGGCGTTAATAGGTACAAACGTTATGAATCATTAATTCCACATAATAGACATATATTTTTATAGACCGTGATAACGCACTCGCATCTACACAATTACACTTGACAGTGTCGGTATATCAACGTGGTAAATAGTGCCAATATGAACTATATACACGGCATTATCAACGTGAATTTATTGCAAAAGGGGCCAGTTTAGTGCATAATAAGAATTAATAAAACGTTGAGATCAAGTTACGGAGTGAGATGCATGAACAGAAACCAGTAGATGAACTAAAATATGGGGGGGGGGGTAGAATTCAACTAACCCGCGTGGATTTTGAGTGGTAAATACATCAGTTCACATATAATTGCAGAGTACGGAGGTTTGATTTTATTGTGATTTTTTTTCTAAATTTCAAACAATAACGTAATGATACATAAGGTACAGAATATTATCAAGAAGAAATATACAATGTTCAATGCAGATTAACAGTTGTTTTAGGTTTAAAAATGTTTATAACGAGAACAAATACTACAATCGGTTCCTAACTTGGGTTTTATTATTTCAGTATAAAATCGTATGAAAATCCTGGAAGCCATAGTTTCAAGCGAAATCTCGATTTTGATTAGTATTAGTATTTTAATTTAGTATTATATAGAAAAGGAAGACCTAAAAAATTGTACGTATTGTACACCAGTAAGTGCTTCAAAGGTTAATGACATGATTGGAAACACTTGAAGATGCCTCAAGAACTAGAATGAGTTAAAACACAAGTACACCAGCTGAGTGGATCTCCCAGCTGGAAGGATTTGTCTGTAATTTGTTAAATTAAGGAGAGTCAAGCATGAACATGTTGTTGGTGGTGTTTAGGGCGCTTTCAGTCTCGCGCGAGCACTGGAGACTATTTGCGCCAAGCATGAACATACCTGAGTGCCAGTATTTTATATCTCTCGAGGCCCGAGAAAAAAAAAATATTCCACAGAAAGCAACACAACAAATTTGCCTGCCACAGGGGATATTGTCATTAGTTATGTTAGAATGAGTCAACGTTTGATCACTAGATTTTCACAGCAGAATCCTTACATATTTACTTGATTCTAGAATAGTTTCAGACAATAAGTTGACGACTACCCCCAATCATAATATTTACCTTTAAAAGGTTGACGTCAGTGTCTGGATTTACAATACATATTTAAAGGGCATTGACATGATTGATAGAAATTATTTTAAAAAATCCTCGGGAACCAAACAGATTGAAACATGTACCAATGTATGCACCAGCCAGCTGGAGTGTATCTTCTGGCTGGAAGGATTTGTCTTGCATTTGTCTACTTTTGTAGAAACAAACGTCCATTGACCAGTTTTGAATTATTCTGGTGTCCTGATAGAAATTGGTTCTATACAGAGCTACACAATAAATTGGCCTGTCACAATGGTGATTGTTTAAAGGCAGTGGATCTCATTTGCAAACATCCCCACAGACGAGGAAAAGATAACCCATGCCCTTAGGATATTGATGAGGGGCATGTCTGTGAAATCTGGGAGTTAGTGATTGCCTAGAATTTGAAAAATGCAAAAGAAAAACAGTAACCGTTTAGTGTACGTTCTATGGCAGGATTTTTTTTCTCGCGAGAAAAAATTCAAATCATGGTCTAACGGTCACTATAATTCCACTAAATCTGAGTTTCTAGCTCCCATATCTTGCTAAAGGTTCCCAGATGGCATTTTATTCTAAAGTCCATTGTATTTACACAATGTAATTTTTAGGCATGCAAAAGAGATTCCCTGCCTTTAAAAAGTAATAAAAATTTGACCATGAAATTTAGACTGCAGATGTCTGGAACAGTGTGCTTGATTCTAGAGTAGTTTTATTTCAAAGTAAGGACTTCTTCCAATTTTGCTATTTGTTTTTAACCTATTAATACAAACTGTTGTGCTCAAATAAACCACCAAGTTGACATCTACTAAAGACAAAGGCTAACATTGTGGAACTTCAATTTAAAAAAAAACTCGCAAGCTTTGATATCTGAGTTACATAATACAGCTTAAAAGGACTAATAAACCACAACATGCAAAAGTTTGAAATGTTATGCATGTCACTGGCATTGTATGCGTGGTTACACATTTAACCTAGATTTACTGCTCGGCCCGAGTACAAAGTAGTCAGACCTATAACACAGTAGTCTATGGGAGAAAACAGACAAGGTCGGGAGAAGGTCACACTGGATACTCTAGATTTTCACTCTTTTTCAGCACTAATGGTCACTTTGAAGTACACCTTTTTTCAGGGTTTCATTTTAGACCTTATCAAAGATACTTGGAGCAGGGAGGATCACGTAGCTCGAATATTTTAAAGGCAGGGGGATCTCTTTTGCATGCCTAAAAATCACCATTGTGTAAATACAATGTCATTTAGAAGAAAATGCCATCTGGGAACCTTTTGCAAAATATAGGAGCTAGAAACTCAGTTTTAGTGGAATTATAGTGACCGTTAGACTCAGATTTGATTTTTTTTCTCGCGAGAAAAAAAATTCCTACCATAGAACGTGCACTAAACGGCTATTGTTTTTCTTTTGCATTTTTTAAATTCTAGGCAATCACTGACCCCCAGATTTCACAGACATGCCCTTCATCAATAGCCTAAGGGCATGAATTATATTTTCCTGGTCTGTGGGATGTTTGCAAATGAGATCCACTGCCTTTAAACTGTAGTAATTGTTATAATGTATTTTTAAAGTGATATTCGTTCGTGGATATCTTGACAGCGTTATAATTTTCAAAATATCATTATACAGCACAGACATCAAACTTCAACGTTTCTTTAAAATCGAGTATCAATAAATTACATTTTTTAATACAATGAAAGAACAAAACAATTTATTTTGAATCTAATTATGCAGCACATTAAAGAAAAACAATTGATCAAAGAGATGAATACTTGTTAAAGTTACTGAAAATAATTTACTTGGATAAAAACTAGTATCTTTCAAAGGAAAGATTTAAAACTGATTATATATGATTTGATTGAACTATCAATGGTTGATTGATTTTATTATCTTGTACCGTAATTGTATATTCTGATTTGTAAGTTTCATCGAAACACATACAATATACTCAACGTATCGGTTGGACGCCTAGGTGGAACATCTTTAAGAAAACATATCTCAGCCGGCCGCATCTTTGGTTACAGATAGAGTGTTCATTAGACCGGTTATCGGAAAGGGTCCAATAGACCGATTAACAAAAACGGGTTCACCGAAATCGGTCTTTCGGATTTTTTCCGTAATCGGTCTATAGGACTCCTTTTGAAAATCGGTTTACATGACCCTTATCGACAATCTGTCTATAGGACCCTCGGTCTAGCGGACCCTTACCGTTAATGGAAATTCGGTCTATCGGACCCTCAGTCTATAGGATGCTCGGCCTGTAGCTACCCACGTGGTTCTCTAAGGCAGATTGGCAGCAACCTCCTTATTGTGCCCAATAAAATGATTTTTCTGGAGACAATGCATTTAAAAACTCGTCTATATACACAACAACAAAAGTAACTACCCCCTTTTTTAAACTACCATAACTTTTCAACGAAATAAGTTTTAGCAAAATAATATGGAAGGAGTATTTGTATACTTATTGACTAACTTATGTGTGAAAATGTGATTGATACGTCAAGCCATGCATGAGTGAGCATGCATTAAAGGCAACAATGTCACTTTTCAAAAGTCACAAGGGTCATTTTGGGAAATTTGTGATGCAGGATTTTGACAAATTTTGTTTCTGGTGAATAATTAGGCGCTATTTATGTTAATCTTCTATCGTTTGATCCCCTTACACCTCGCATGGCACTTTTCGCATACTTTATGTTTTAATGAGCTCAATGTAAAAATTTCCATCTTTCTCAATTTTGAAATTGTAAAATTCATTAAGTTTGATGAAAAAAATCAAGTCCGTGATTTTTCAGCAAAATGTATCTTAGCATGTTACGAACATAAGAGGTTGTAACCATGTCATGGTTGAGTGAGCGCAATTTATGAACAAAGCAAAAAAATGTCATTGTTTACCATTATTTTGGCACACGAGAAGACTCCTGTGACTTTTGAAAAGTGACATTTTTGCCTTTAATGCATGCTCACTCATTCATGGCTTGACGGATCAATCACATTTTCACACATACGTTAATCAATAAGTGAAGAAATACTCCTGTTAAATTTATTTTGCTAAAACTCACTTCGTTAAAAAGTTATGGTTGTTTGACAAAGGCGGTAGTTACTTTTTATGTTATGTGTATAATAGTCACCTGTCTATGAAGAAATAACGCTAATGACATAGTTGGGAACAATTGAAAATGCCTCAAGAAGCAATTGAGTTTGGACATTTACCAATACACCACCCGGAGTCTAAATCTTGGCTCGAAGAATTTGCATGAAAATTGTTTACTTAAGGAAAATCAAACATGAACATACATGTACATGTATTGTATCACTCTCGTGCCCCGATAGTAATTAATCCAATAGAAAGCTACACAACAAATTTGCCTGTCACTAGAGATACTGATAGTAGTTCTTTATAAATGAGTCAATATTTGACCACAACATTTTCACAGTAAAATCCTTGCATAGTTTATTCGATTCTAGAATAGATATACCCCAGGTTGAGGACTATAATCAGGCTGTTTACCTTTAACTTTGATGGCCAATATGCATAGGTATCACTCTCCATAATTATATGTTTGTTCATTTGGGGACATCAATCAAAATGAAATGTGTAACGTCTGGCTAAATTGTATACTGTGATTTAGTACGAGCATTCCAATGCCAGGTAATAAATTGTTATTAGCTTAACAATATTTCCGGTTGAATATGAATTGGTTGAATTAAAGCCCTTGATCGAGATATAATAGTAGGGGCCGGAGAAGGTGATTTTAAAAAGTACACCGCATTTTACTCTAAATGTGTTATCATATACTTGTCATAATTGTGTAACTTCGCAGCAGTGACAGATACATTAACATTAAGTATGAGAACACCCAAAGTAATTGTCCTTTGAATGTGTAAACTCGCGGATGAAAAAGTGCATGCGAATACGTTACCGTTTATCCGTGCATTACTCTCTGATTACCCGACCGCCTCTCGCTTGCGGCTAATTGGAACGCACCTCTCACCGTGTCAAAACACTAATCAACTTCACAGCCAAAGTATGAAATTAATTTATTTCAGCTAGATCTTGGAGGTGTCAAAAAGCAATCATGACCGACCATACGACCAGGTAACGATGAGAATCGCTCGTAAGTTACCCTCGTATCTGTCATAATTAGTATTACAATCTTACTCAAGGCGTCACGTTCCATGATGTAAGAGTCAATAAAATAAGGAATGAAACTCTCACAGCCTCCTCCTCTCAGGTCTGTCAATCCGAAAACCTCGGCAGAAATGCAATAAGTGGTGATCGAGAAATTTATCACTTGCTGTTGTGTGATTAAGGCCATGAGAACATTATTGTTTGCAGTGGCTGAGTAGGAAGTAGAGGTAGTAGTAATAGTAGTAGTAGTAGTAGTAGTAGTAGTAGTAGTAGTAGTATAGTAATAGTAGTGGTACGAGTAGTGGAAGTAGTATAGTAGTAGTAGTGGTAGTAGTAGTGGTGGTAGTAGTGGTAGTAGTAGTAGTAGTAGTAGTATAGTAATAGTAGTGGTACGAGTAGTGGAAGTAGTATAGTAGTAGTAGTGGTAGTAGTAGTGGTGGTAGTAGTGGTAGTAGTAGTGGTAGTAGTAGTATAGTAGTAGTAGTGGTAGTAGTGGTAGTAGTAGTAGTAGTAGTAGTAGTAGTATAGTAATAGTACTGGTACGAGTAGTGGTAGTAGTAGTAGTGGTAGTAGTAGTAGT